>CAHIKZ030001668.1:3302500-3350000 GCA_903632075.3 Acanthosepion pharaonis | reverse complement strand
AAATCAAAACATAGAATTTCCCCATTGAACAAAGAAGATGTCGGCTGGCGCCATTGTAAGTAGGAATATTTTCCTTTGATCTTTATTCCTGCTTTTTGTCCATTAATTCTTTTTTTTTTTTTTCATTTTAGGGTTTTTTTTCTTCGTTTTTCTTTGGTTCTTTCATTTTCTAGTTTATTCTCAGTTTTAATTTGTTCTTTTTTTACCCTACCGTTTCTTTCATTCTTCCTTTTCTACACTCCTTTTTTTTAATTTTATCTTCTGCCACCATCCTTCAAATTGTCTTGTCTCTCCCGCTCTTTTTTTTTATCAATATGTCCTCCTTTCGTTTTCTCTGCTGCTTATTTTTTTTCAGTCTTCATATCTCTTTTCAATTGTATCTTTTAATTTCCATCTCCCCTTTATCACGTTGCAGTCAGCTCCTTTGTTGTGGCACTTGTAGTCAGTTGATTTTATTTTGTTGTCACTAATAATAATAATAATAATAATAATAATAATAATTATTATTATTATTATTATTATTTTTCTGGCCTTTTGTCTTCTCAAGCGAGGGGAAATTTACTTCATATATGAGATTATTAGGTCTCGTCATCATATTACAAGTTTCATCACAATTATAGATTTTCAGGGTCAAAGACTAAAGATAAAGTACAGTTACATAAAAAATATTTCCCTGAAATAAATATTTGAATCCAACCCCAACTAAATAAAAAAAAGGAGAGAGGTAGGGAGGGCGTTATTTTTATCTTCTAATTCTTTTTGAAAAGTGACACCTGCCTGTTCATATTAAACCCGACGAATTAGACAATCAGTCTCGTTTGTTTTCCTTTGTCGAGTTATAATCTTCACCAAAAGAAGGCCACAGGAGAGATAGAATTTCGGAGGGAGAAAAGAAAGTCTCCCTAATTAATTACAAACGGGAAAGAAAAAGGGTAAAAAACATGGCTTTAAGTTAATTAGGTTGAGAATAACGAGAAAAATATAACGGGAAGAAGTCATTTTCAAAACAGAATGTAAATGAAAGATTTTGACAAATATCGGACGCTCAGATGTATTTCTTCTCCTATGTGTCGTTTCTGTTCAGTGTTGGGTGAAAATGACTTTCCACAACTTCTAACCTTTGTAGCTTTTAATGATGTTTGTCTTTTTGCTATCTCCATAAATTGCAGTTCTGCAAATGTGCTCTCTGACATTTTTGCTTTATTAAGTTTTCCCCGATGCGCAGGACAATGGAGATAGTACACAATTAAAAAAATAAAATAAAATAAAATAAAATAAAAATAAATAAAACAGGACGTCTATTTTAAACACGGGTATCCACTAAAATAACGTTTGACGTAATAAAATTATTGGAGTAAAAATAAAATACATTAATTCTTTTACACACACAAACACGCGCGCGCACCCCCTAACACACACACACACATATATATATATATATATATATATATATATATATATATATATATATTAAGTTGGATTTATGTGAATTTGTGACCCTGGGTTTCACGCTACTCGTGATCATCAGACGAACTGATTAATATTTAAAATTTTAGGTTTATATATGGTTGCGTATATCGGTGTTTTTATGGTAGTGGGAGGAAAATATGTTAGCTCTATCACTGATATTAAGCGCTTTCTCATAAGTACCGTGCATATATAATATATAAATAATATATATATATAAAATTGCATATATATATATATATATATATATATATATATATATATATATATATATATATATATATATTTTTATACATACATACATATATATATATATATATATATATATATATATATATATATATGAAAATAATCAAATGTATAAATATAAATAAATATACGTGTAAGTGTTCAAATACATATATATATATATATATATATATATATATATATATATATATATATATATATATATATACCGTTGTATATTTAGGTAGCAATCCTTCCTTTATGCATGTTTCATTAAAAACGACAGACAAGGTACTACGGTTGAGCTTTTTATTTAATTTTTCTTGTGTTCGAACAAGAGCTTTCTCTTCTGGACAAAGTGTGTGTAAGGTCCGTCAACAAACTAATAACAGCTCACAACGCGGAAGTCGGTTCTCTGAAAATTCAAAAAAAATTTGGCGATTACCAACCGAGTTATTTATATGGAAACATAAAACCCATAAACCAGGATACTCGCTACGACCAATTATTTCCCAGATACCAACACCTATCTACGAACTATCAAAATTCTTGAACGACATCATCACTCCTTACCTACCTACCAATTACAGTATCACATCCACCCACGAATTCCTGCAAATTTTAAAAACTACAAAAAAAAACAAAAAACAAAACAAAAAACAAAACAAAAAACAAACCAAGGTATAATAGCGTCACTTTACGTTGAAAACTTATTTACAAACGTCCCCGTCGACCAAACTATTGACATTATCCTCAATTCTGTATACAATAATAATTCCATCCCTCCGCCATCCATCAAACCATCCATCCTAAAAAAATTACTACACGCATGCGCAACTAAAGTTCCGTTCTACGACCATAATGGCAACATTTACACCCAAACTAATGGTGTTAGTATGGGAAATCCATTCGGTCCATGCTTTTCCAACTATTATATGTCCCACGTAGAAAATATATTTACACAGGTCCGCAAACCGAAAATATTTGTTCACTACGTAGACGATATTTTTTTAGCTAATAACATTAAAGACATAGATATACTTAAAACCACATTTGAGAAAAACCCTATCCTTAACTTTACCTATGAACTTAGCCAAAAAAAAAAAAACAAACTTCCATTCTTAGATGTCCTCATTGAATACAGCAATAACACTTTCATTAGATCATTTTTACAAAAAAACCACCAGCAAAAACTCGTGCCACCTTAACTTCAAAAGCGAATGTCTACTTAGGTACAAAATAGCAGTAATAAAAAAAACTTTCTAAATAGAGCACACCAGAATTCATCCTCTCGACTACTCTTTCTCAAAGAACTTAATAATGTTAAACAAACATTACTTACAAACAACGGCTTCCCTAACCACCTTATAGACCACCAAATTAGACTATTTCTCCCCAAAGCAAGTAATAACGATACTGAACACACAGCCCAAAATCACATACACATTTATTACAAAAACCAAATGCATATTAATTACAAACAAGACGAATCTTCTCTAAGGCATATTATAAAGAAATATACTACTCCAACTGACCCGAATAAAAAAATCAAATTAATTATCTATTATAAAAAATTTAAGACAGCTATCTAATCACAGCTCCATTAGAACCCATTTAAACACACACATAAATTTACCAGACTCCATTAGAAACATACTAGTAACGGTGTAAATTGATCATATTAACATTGCTATTTAATTTTTGTATAAATTGTTTCTTTATGATATAAAATATAAACTGCACACACGTATATATATATATATATATATATATATATATATATATATATATATATATATATATATATATATATTAATGCATGTTTCATTAAATAATATAGACAAGTTTGTCCATTTATCAAAGATGACAATTATTTTCAATATATCAACCAATACACGGACGAATCAATAATGATAGTCTGTTTTTGCTGCATAAAAAATTTCAAAGCAACGACTAACTCGTGTATACGAGACGCGGAATATTGCTAATGGCTTATGTAAGCCGAAAGCTTAGATTGGTTTTAAGCATGTATCAATATGGTGATTTCCTTTCGTCTTTCAATGATAATGTTATTAATCTTAGATAATATGAAAGGGACTTACTTAAAATAAATAGACAAAACTTTTCTATACTATTTAGAGAAACATGTATTAATGAAAAATTGCTGCCTAAATATACACAATATATATATATATATATATATATATATATATATATATATATATACTGCTTCTCATTTCTCATATTAGCTATTTTTTAATTTCTGTTTTGCAGGAAATTAATGAAAGGATGCACAGAATGTTTTGTACTATTATTGTTCGGTATATTTCAAATAAGATTTATAAATTATCGCATACTGCATGCCACTTTTATAATGTACTAAGAGTTTTATGAATTTTCAATTTCCATGATATTAGACAGATTAATAAAGTCGAAGAAATATTATGTTTGAGGCAAAAATTATAATTAAAGAAAATTTATTAAGACAAAATAAAATATTGCCATTGTAATGACATTGAAGTGTGACACTATTTGTTGTTACCGTGATAAAGTAAACCGAAGAAAGTTTTCTTATTGATATAATAGAATATGCGTATACCTGTGTTACCCCTCACTGGAATATGATTGGCTGGCGTCCGTCATAAATACCGACGGACGTATAAGTATGACAGTGTCAAGAGCCTTAGTCTGAGAGCTAAGTCTATAACGACGCCCATTGGACTACGCCATTGATTTACACTTCTTACCTGCGACTACGACGCGTATTCTACTTGGTTATAGTAGCCAAAACCACTTAGCTACTTCGTTCAAATATATCCCTTTCCTGGACATATCCCTTATCAATAGAAATTACTATGTGCTGAGAGACATTGATATGAGAAGGGAATACCGAAAACCCGTCGGAAGAACTGAGGATTTAATTCACACATAAACGACTTAAATTGTATATCGAGCAGTTTGAACAAGGGAAAAGTGACCCAGCCTTGGGGGCAATGTTGACTGACACACAGATGCAAATGCGGGCTGTAAAGCGAAAAACTAGATTTTGTAAACAACTATATTTGGAAGTGAGTTTCCCTGGACGGAAAATAGTCGAGGTAGCAGGTGCCGATAAGACATCAATAAGGATGGAGGAACCACCCATGCTCACCTAAGGGGTCGATGAGAAAGGATAATGAAAGAGAGAGTGGAGAGAGGGAATTCCCCAAAGTTATGACGTAAGCCGGAGGGGATTCCTTGAAATGCTCCTACCTCACCATATCTCCCATTCCAGTTTGGACGAGTGTCCATAAATACGAATGCGCGAAGTGAATTAAGCAGAGTAGAGAAGAGAGGCCGAAGAGACGGAGACGAAATCAGAGACAGGAGAGAGGCCCACGTGATTATCTGACAACAAAAGCCTCCGACTTCAGCCTTGTGCCAAATTTAGCAAAACAGCAAACCACGCTTTACCAGGTCAACAACAATGATATCACTTCCGCTTTAGATGCGGGTTGGGCCGATAATTAATTGCATGCGAACTCTGATATAAACCAATTATTATACGGAGGACTTATATAAACACAGTATTTACTTTTATTCATTTTATTCGAGTGTTGTTGTTTCCCTGTACGCCATCGTCCTGCTTCGACTAGCCCAAGACGAAGATAACTGCGACGATTCTATCTTGGTTGCCTTATGATCAAACTTAAATCACAACGTGGGATAAGGTTAGCTCTGGATTGAGGCCGTCACTTCAGTGACCAGATGTGGTGTTGGAAGTCTTGGACGACCGCTGAGGGTGTTGTACGATTGCAAAGTTACACAGACAACATTAATACGAAATGTATGAAACATGCTGAGAAACATGCTTTACAAGTCGTACATTGATTTCAGAATTTATATGAAACCAATTTCTTAGCGTCCAGAATAGAATTCAAAAGTTCATCTTTGCAAGTAAATTGTAGGCCGCTAATGTAAAGATTACTTTTATGAATACACTACAAGTTACCAAGTGAGTCAAAATAGAGGCAAAAATTCAGCAACTTCGTCAGACGAGTGTATTAAAAAATTAAGACACACACATATCTATATTTTGTGATGCCAACGAATACTCGTTTCCACTTTCGTAATGCTCGTTGTAGAAGAGACTTTGTAATCGCAGATACAACTATAGTACGCCGTTGAACAATACTGGTGTCAGACGACTTCTGATAACACTCGCACTAATAGTACTTGCTCGATAATACGCGCTCGAATAGTAATCCCTGTTGCGATCACTATAGATAATAACGTAGAGAAGAGAATCGCGAACCGTATAGTAATAGAGGATAGACTAGAAATAGTGATCCGAATAGTAATAGAAGATAGAACAGAAATGACGGTCGTTTAGACGTCACGCTACTTTCTATGCATTTCCTCTATGGTCACGTAGTCTGTTTAATTCAATAATGGGATCGCCTCTGTTTGCTCACTGGCGATCTATGTTCAAACTCAAGTGTCGGCAGCGATACATTATTCCTATATAACACTATAAAAGCTTTGATGTTGGTTAATTGATTCGCTTTCTGTGGCTTATCAACCCACTGCAGGTTATTTAAAGACCCCACCCCCCCAAAAAAAAAACAACTTTTAGATTGTAAGATTTTTTTAGATGATAATGATTTAGTAATACAAGTCTTACTAATTAACCCATATCTGGGGGGAGAAGAGGTGGATTCACACCATTTCCAAGGACATTTGCGCGTAAGTGAATATAATGAACCTAACCCGAATTGGTACTCGGCTCTGCAATTAACAATTCCAAGCCATTATCTATTACACCACCAGTACATCCAAGCTTACAGCACCCATCGACTACGTTCGACGTTGCTTAAATTTTGATGTTCGTAGGGAATAGGGGTTTCATGTCATAAGCAAAACACCTGTGTGGACTCCTGTTTGAAAAGTAATGGCTAACGAGCATATAGTAAGATCAGTCTTTCCTTGATTTATCATAATCATAATCATGACCGGTCATAGAGACTTTGCGCAACCGAGCACCTGACCGGTTCTTTCAACAAATTTGGGTTGAGAGTTGAAGTCGTATTCATTCATGCATAGTGAGTCTTGGCCATCTCTCTGCAGGTAAAAACCAAACTGATGTCCTCCAATATGAAAACTCAACTTGGACACAGACACGGAGTCGTTGATTTCCTCAGAAGCCATTTGCCTAGAGATTTTGTGCCATCACTGAACTGGCTACATACATAGCTACAGAGTCTAGTCTACCCCAATGAGCTAGATGGCTGTTGAAGAAGGTTTATCTAGCTTTTGACACGCCTTGTTTTGAATCCTGTAGGGTGTCTAGCCACTCTCCTGTCTGGAAAAGTTTGGTGGGAGGACACAATTAAAACACGACCATGTTGCAGGAAATGTTTCGTTGGATGGTACCATTAGCACTCAAAGAATGACCTGGCCATACTGGATATTTCTTTTATAGCAATTGCACGAAATCTTCGAGACGTATGTTCTCTTGTGTTCCAATGCCAAATGAATCCATGTTATTAAATCTCGATAATAAAAGACATTCTCACAAGCATATTGCCATTCATATATAAACATAGACAAGAAAAATGTTTCTCATACATTGTTTGCTCGTCAAACAGAGAAAAAAGGAAATGATATCGTGTGTAGATATATATTACCCAATCCCATTGCTGTCGTAAACACTTGCGAAATATCGACTGCTAATGTCAAATAAGCGGACATAAAATCGATATGAACCTATGCAAAATCTGATGTAGTTTGAAAAGAAAGACAGCATGTTGAATATCAAAGATGAACAGGGTAAAAACAAAACAGGTAAATAGTTTAGACGAATGTCTGCCATAAATAAGAATATAGTGATGTGTCGGCAAAAGTTTTAAAAATTATTTCTTCACACATTTCTCTTACAAGCATTGCACGCAAACTTTGAGACATGTGATCTCAAAAATACAGTTCACGCAATAACAACAGATCATTTTTTAATAACTTATACCTAATGCATTACTCGAGAGCCACTCACGTTAGAGGATTACAGTTGAAATGATAATGATTCATCAGATGTGAGATATTAAAGGAACAAGGAGTGGTAGGAAGTCTCAACTAAGAGGATGTGGAGAATAGTTAAGGATTCACCCTTGACTTGAAGAGGTCAAAGTTAAAGAGTTCAAGGATTATTTCTATCAGGAATCTGTTCCATAAAGTGGAAGTTTGGAGATAAAATCTTGTATTTGGAACATAGAGGAAATAAGAGTGATTCGATTCCGTGGAAGTGGTATGATGCCTCAGCGCAGTAACTGTCTGAACTTGTTGAAATAAAGAATAGCGCTCATATGAACCATTGCCATAGAAATAGCAATAGCTAAGGTTTGAGCTATTTGCATAATTCCCAAAGAGATGCTTGAGAACTTCTTGTCTAGACAATTTTGTCATTTCTTCCTGTTAAAGGTAATCCTTTCTCAATATCCCAAATAACTTTCCGGTGTTTTTTTTTTCAATCAAGGTAATTATATCGGTGAGTGTAATATATATATATTTTGTTTCAATACTTCTGATGTCTTATGAAGTGATGGGGTTGAATGTAGAACCTGCATTCTACATTCAAAACCATCACTTGATAAGACACCATGCTTCAGGAAATGTTTGGTTGTGTTGAAACAAAATGGGTATTGTTGTAGTGATTTTATAACATATTTATGTTATAATTTTCGAATAAATGATTATATATATATATATATATATATATATATATATATATATATGGCCTGGTGTGCTATAATATTTTAACTACGAAGGAGCGTCTTATTAGTCGATTTTACTGCTTTTAAACTACAAATTTCCCATGATTTCACTCGAACATTCATATCTGCTTGAAGCGTATCTGAACGTAAACAAATGACGTCAATCACTCCGAAATGGACTAAGTCCGATAATTATTTCAATATATTCTATTGTTATATAGAAATAACGTATAACAAAAAAATATTTTCAAATAATTGTCGGACTTAGTCCATTTCGTTTGACATCATTTGTTTACGTTAAGATACGCTTCGAGCAGATATGGGCGTTCAAAGGAAATAATGTGAAAATCCTGTAGTTTAAAAGCAGCAAAATCGACCATGCTAATAAGAAGCTCCTTCGTAGCTAAACTGGTATAGTACGTCTGGCTATATGACAGTTAAGGTTACACAAGCAAATAAATATATATCTATAGTTTCTACGTACCAGTTCTGAATTTTATTCGTTTAGCAATCATCAAGTAAAAATTTACCAGGAATTATAAAGAGTGTTTCATTTGCTATTTGGTCATATCTCCTCCTGATACCTGTTTTAATCCCGTATTCCTTCCTGCTTACACATCGCCATCAGCTCTCTTATTTAATTTAACAGGTTATTACCCATTCGTTGCACTATTATCAGTCTCTCTGTTACACCCAGGTCACATTTTGCCCTGTAAGGCTTTGCTTTAACCAATATCGTCCACCTTATTACTGGAGCATCATTAACATTTTATACGACATTCCAAAATATACAGAGAAGGTCGTGCTATTTTATAATTTTTAATTAATTTTAGGATTGTAAAAATGTTTTTCTATACGCCTTCAGCCGGTCTTCTAAAATATTTGACTTCGCCCAACTTACAATTTCGGCCTCATATACCACATCTTTTATAAAAGACTCTCCTTCAAATGGGCAGTCTTCTTTGATTAGGGCAGTTTCAGTTGAGGCAACCCTCTCCTTATCTTCTTCTGACAGCTCGTTGTGCTTAGTTGAAAAGCTCTCAATATTATTAGTACAGTTGTAAATAACAATATATATATATATATATATATATATATATATATATATATATATATATATCCAAATGAGAGAAAGATGGAGTAAAATTCATAACATTTACTTTAAAAAAAAAAGCGCTCAGTACATAGTAGAGCAATATATTATTATTATTTTTATTCTAAGAGATTATAATAAAAACGTTGAAATCGCTACACAAAACTTTCGGAAAAGAAATAAAACTTTGTTTGTAAATTTCCTTAAAAATCGTTTAATCACCAGTTATTACCATCACCTGAAGATATACAAGCAAATTATTAAAACATGAAAGTTTTTGTGTAGCGATTTCAACATTTCTTTTATAATCTCTTATAATAAGAATAAATAATAATAATCTCTTATAATAAGAATTAAAAAATAATAATATATATATACACACACACATATATATATATATGCATACACACAAAAACACACACACAGATATATATATATATATATACATATTTATATATATATATATAATATAAAAGGCTCAAATATATAAATATATATATATATATATATATATATATATATATATATATATATATATATATATATATATATATATATATATTCATGAAATATTCACACAAAAACTAATGCAAAGGTTAATGATTTAATTGGCGAGAAATCCATCATCGCAAACAATTCAAATAATATACAAAATCCTCCGAATTTTTGAATGAAATGATCCTTGTTTATATAAATTTCTGCCGTATTAGTTCTTATTTTTACTACAAGCTTTCGTCTGTTCCTACAGACATCTTCAGGTATAGAATAGATGTTGTTCTTGTTTTTTCTCTTAGTAATAAGAGGACAACGAAAATATATGTATTGTTGTATCCGAAAATGCTATTGGAAATGAGTTATTGTTTTTGGAGCGCGCAGTAGCAACGCTGGGTCTGATTTTAAATTTTTAAAAGTTGTGCGTTCATATACATATATGGTGATGAACGAATTTTTTACTGGTAAATTTTCTGTCAAAGTGGCATGAACTATATTGTTCAATAATTACAGTAATGTCGCACTTATTATCCAAAAGTCGCACTTGGATCAGTTATTTAAATTACGATAAACGTGCAATCAATTTACAAATTCATGAATCATTCACACAAAAACTAATGCAAAGGTTAATGATTTAATTGGCGAGAATTCCATCATCGCAAACAATTCAAATAATATACAAAAACCTCCGAATCCGTTATGATTGAAATGATCCTTGTTTATATAAATTTCTGCCGTATTAGTTCTTATTTTTACTACAAGCTTTCGTCTGTTCCTACAGATATCTTCAGGTATAGAATAGATGTTGTTCTTGTCTTTCCTCTTAGTAATAAGAGGACAACGAAAATATATGTATTGTTGTATCCGAAAATGCTATTGGAAATGAGTTATTGTTTTTGGAGCGCGCAGTAGCAACGCTGAGTTTGATTTTAAATTTTAATATAAAAGGCTCAAACAAAATTATATATTTATATTATATTCTTACTCTGTCCTGGACATTGAGTTTTACCTGGATTCTATCCTCTTGGGAATTTATATATATATATATATATATATATATATATATGTATATAAATAAAAAGAAAGAACAGTAAGATATAAAATCCGGTGTTCTTATAGATATTTTATTTTTACAAAATAGTGCTCAATGTAAATTTACAGAGCATTAATATTATAAATTAATTGATTTAAAATATGGTTATTTTCGCTACACAGTTCCAACCATGTTTCAAAAATAGAAGCTAAAACCCCTAATTTTATTTTTGCAAATAAATTAAAAGCATTAGTTCTATTTCATCTTCAAGCGAATTTTGGAGTAACTTTTAAAATTTACTGGGTTTAAATACACAGCTAAAATCACGTTTCCATGGTTACAGAATATTCTACTCAAATTGAACACGGGGTGTCTAGATTTTCCTTATGACAGTATCATTGTATCAGTTATTAGCTACATTTTTGTAAGGGGTGAGGATGTATTTTACTCTGAAACCTGACGTCGGTTGAATGGATGTCGTCTGAATTTAAAAAAAAAAAAAAAAAAAAAAAATTTTTAACGGTAAAAATTTTCAACGTCATCTTTTAAAATTAAAGATTTTTTTTTTACAATACTTTTTATTTAACTACGATTTGAAATATTTTCCTTTTTAATTTTTATTTTACTATATTCTTTTTTAAGAACAGTTAAATGTATTAGAATCCATTATATTATGTAGGATTATTTTAACATTAAGTTTAAGTATGTATATGAGGTTACATTTTTTTTTTTTTTTTTTTTTTATGACTATGACAGCAGAAATGGTTACTTAATTTCACTGATTCAGTAAACTTTTCTTTTATATATAAACCTATTATTATAATATTTCACATGTAAGTACTGAGGACATGGGTCATTCAAAAAGCTTACATGTTATGGTATTTCATATTAATTTTATTTTACTATAGGTGTTATTTTTGGATTTTTTTTTAATGCGTGTAGTATTATTTAAAAGAAATTTAGGTTAGAATTCATTCAATTTAACTACAATTTTAATTACAAATTCAAAATTACAACTTTAAAATTTTAAAATATTTTCATTGTTTAGTTTTAATAGACTATATTACTTTATAACAGAAGGAAAATTACTCATATTAAGTAAGATTATTTTTCCATATCAAAGTATATGTAAATTTTTTTTTTTTTTTTTTTTTTTTTTTTTTTTTTATATTTAAATTTAAATATTATTTAATTAATATTAATGGCACTTAATACAAAAACTAGCTAAGTCATTTCTCAGATTTAGTAAACTTTATTTATTTATTAATTAATTAATTTATTTATTTCAAATATATGTAACCTAATTAATAAAGTTTCATATGTATGTATAAATAACATGTTAGAATTCATTTTATTTTACTACAATTTTAATTTCAATTTTAAAATTTTAAAATTATAACTTTAAAATTTTAAAATATTTTCATTGTTAGTTTTAATTTAGACTATATTACTTTATAACAGAAGGATAATTACTCATAGTAAGTAAAAAATTTTTCCTATCAAAGTATATGTAAATTACAATTTTAAACTTGTAATTTAGATATTATTTAAGTAATATTAATGGCCCAGACTACAAAACTATCTAAGTCATTTCTCAGAATTAGTAAACTTTATGTATTAATTCAAGTTTAAGTATGTATATGAGGTTACATTTTTTTTTTTTTTTTTTTTTTTTTTTTTATATATATATAAACCTAGTGATATAATGTTTCTCATGTAAGTACAAAGGACATGGGTCATTCAAAAGCTTACATCTTATGGCATTTCATATTAATTTTATTTTACTATATTTGCTTTTTTGGGATTCTTTTTAGTGCGTGTAGTATTATTTAAAAGAAACCTAGGTTAGAATTCATTCAATTTAACTTTAATTTTAGTTTCAATTTTAAAATTACAAACTTTAAACTTTTCAAATATTTTCATTGTTAGTTATATTAGACTATATTACTTTATAACAGAAGGAATATTACTCATAGTAAGTAAAATTATTTTTCAATATCCAAGTATATGTAAATTACAATTTTTAAACCTTTATATTTTAAAATATTATTTTAGTAATATTAATGGAACTTACTACAAAATTAGCCAAGTCATTTCTCGGATTTAGTAAACTTTATTTATTACTTAATTTATTTATTTATTTTAAATATATGTAACCTAAGTAGTAAAGTTTCATATGTATGTACCAAGAACAGGTTAGAATTCATTTTATTTAACTACAATTTTAATTACAATTTTAAAATTACCACATTAAAATTTTAAAATATTTTCATTGTTAGTTTTAATTGACTATATTACTTTATAACAGAAGGATAATTACTCATAGTAAGTATAATTATTTTCCATAACAAAGTATATGTAAATTACAATTTTTAATTTTTAAACTATTATATTTAAATATTTAAGTAATATAAATGGGACAGACTACAAAACTATCTAAGTCATTTCTCAGATTTAGTAAACTTTATGTATTAATTAATTAAATTATTTATTTTAAATATATGTAACCTGAGTAATAAAGTTTCATATGTATGTACAAAGAACAATGGGTCATACATTACCTTACATCATCTAGCTTTAGTTATAATTTCATTTTTCAGGAGGTGTTTTATCGGATTCATTCAAGTGTTTGTAGTACATTTATTATAGAGGTGTTTCGGTTAGGATACATTTTATTTAACTACATATATTTGAAATAAATAAATTAATTAATTAATAAATAAATAAAGTTTACTAAATCTGAGAAATGACTTAGCTAGTTTTGTAGTAAGTGCCATTAATATTACTTAAATAATATTTAAATTTAAAGAGAAGAAAAGGAAAAAAAAAAAAAAAAAATTTACATATACTTTGATATGGAAAAATAATCTTACTTAATATGAGTAATTTTCCTTCTGTTATAAAGTAATATAGTCTATTAAAACTAAACAATGAAAATATTTTAAAATTTTAAAGTTGTAATTTTGAATTTGTAATTAAAATTGTAGTTAAATTGAATGAATTCTAACCTAAATTTCTTTTAAATAATACTACACGCATTAAAAAGAATCCAAAAAATAACACCTATAGTAAAATAAAATTAATATGAAATACCATAACATGTAAGCTTTTGAATGACCCATGTCCTCAGTACTTACATGTGAAATATTATAATAATAGGTTTATATATAAAAAGAAAAGTTTACTGAATCAGTGAAATTAAGTAACCATTTCTGCTGTCATAGTCATATACAAAAAAAAAAAAAAAAAAAAAAAATGTAACCTCATATACATACTTAAACTTAATGTTAAAATAATCCTACATAATATAATGGATTCTAATACATTTAACTGTTCTTAAAAAGAATATAGTAAAATAAAAATTAAAAGGAAAATATTTCAAATCGTAGTTAAATAAAAGTATTGTAAAAAAAATCTTTAATTTTAAAAGATGACGTTGAAAATTTTTTTACCGTTAACAATTTTTTTTTTTTTTTTTTTTTTTAAATTCAGACGACATCCATTCAACCGACGTCAGGTTTCAGTGTAAAATACATCCTCACCCCTTACCAAAATGTAGCTAATAACTGATACAATGATACTGTCATAAGGAAAATCTAGACACCCCGTGTTTCAATTTGAGTAGAATATTCTGTAACCATGGAAACGTGATTTTAGCTGTGTATTTAAAACCCGGTAAATTTTAAAAGTTACTCCAAAATTCGCTTGAAGATGAAATAGAACTAATGCTTTTAATTTATTTGCAAAAAATAAAATTAGGGTTTTTAGCTTCTATTTTTGAAACATGGTTGAACTGTGTAGCGAAAATAACCATATTTTAAATCAATTAATTTATAATATATATATATATATATATATATATATATATATATATATATATATTCACGCACATTGACCACTAATATTATCTATCCATCTATATGTATATATATATATGTATATATATATATATATATATATATATATATATATATATATATATATATATATATATATATATATATATATATATATATATATATATATATATATTATCTGAGACCGTGGTAGGGGCAAGATTATTATATGTTTTTAAGACATTATTTACGAATACTGCTCTGCTAACTCGGTAAAGAGCTCCTTTAAAATTTACTGGAATCGGTCGACTTCGGTATAGACCTATTGGATTTATTTAAGAAGAAATTCTATCTATCTATCTATCTATCTATCTATCTATCTATCTATCTATCTATCTATCTATCTATCTACATATATATATATATATATATATATATATATATATTATTATATATTCTCATGATCAGCCAACTCATCGTTGCTGAGGGCATGAGCGTGCTGGCATTGTTCAAATTATTGATCACGCTACATAACATGTTCTTTCTCAGAAACTAAATAAGCTTTGCTCAGCATAGTTGCAGTATAAACCACTTGTGGGCTCTGGGGGTGTTGAATAAACACAAATACGTCTGAGCAAGTGTCTGAAATAGGGATTGGCTAGCTGGCCTTGTAGAAAAACACGCGTATATATATATATATAAATGTGTGTGTGTTTGTGTGTGCTCATCTGTATGTATGTATGTATGTATATATATATATACGCTTATTGATAATAATAAATAATATGTATTCATTTATATATGTATATATTATTCATTTAGTTATATATATATATATGTGTGTGTATATATATAAATATATACGCTCATTGATAATAATATGTATTCATTTATATATATATATATATATATATACGCTCATTGATAATAATAAATTATATGTATTCATTTATATATATATATATATTTATATATATGTATATATATATATATATATATATATATATATATATATATATATATCCGCTCATTGATAATAATAAATGATATGTATTTAATTTATATATATATATATATATATATATATATATATATATATTTTATATATATATATACGCTCATTGATAATAGTAAATAATATATACACATTTATATATATATGCGTATATATGTACGTTCATTGATAATAATAAATAATATGTATTTATTTATATATATGTGTATATATATATATATATATATATATATATATATATACACTCATTGATAATAATAAATAATATATATTCATATATATATATGTGTTTGTGTGTGTGTGTGTATGTATGTCCATATATTTGTACGATCATTGATCATAATAAATAATATGTATTCATTTATATTCATGCAGGGATGAGTTCATGCCTTATGCGGACTTTCTAGGCTTTCCGACATCTTATCTGATGCCTCTCCTCGCTCCCCACCGTTATTTTCTTTTATTTGGACAGGACTTAACTTAATAGTAGACGAACCTCATCTCGTGAATTCCGAACCTGAGACAACTATTTGCAATTGTACAAAAGTAAAGCTGAAATATCCTCCCTTCTGCGTGATGTTTATTTTGGAACTGATCAATTTTTCGCCCTTCCCAAACCTTCCAGTCTGGGCTCCCACTTAAACGGGCCCTGTGTCAAATTCTACACTCGTGGGAATGTTGGTAAATAGCAGAATTTTATTAGACAAAACCAATTTGGGCATTTTTCCAGAGACTTGGTAGCCTAAGTGAGACATGAACTGATTATAATCGACTTTCTCGGCAAATAACCTTACCTCATTATGATAAATGCTCTTGGCTTATGCTTTGGAGAGGCAATATCAAATACGCGGATTCATGCACCTCATGAGATACACGCAGTCGTACACAGTTACTGACAATCGCCTACACAAATTCAAGTCAGCTGAAAAACACAAATTCTAACAATTTCAAAGGTGTTTGCCCTCTCGTCTCCTTTCCCTTTCAATTAAAATTTTAAAAAAATACACGTGAGAAAACCGAACTGTAAAAAAAAAATTGAAAAAATTGATTTAAAAAAAAAAAAAACCTTAAATGGAAGTGAAAATATAAAAGCAGTGAATAATTTGTAAATGAATTAAACTTCTTATCGATCCTGCTAAACAGACTACGCGAGAATCGTGGGAAATGACGTCATGAATTTGTCATACATGCATTACATGTTAAAGTCCGAATGACCCAGTGACCTAATGTTTGCAGGAGGGTTAGGGTTGAAAGACAAAATGTCAATTTGTGTGCCGAATTCACTTGGAACAAGAACAACAACGAAATGAAATACTCGAGTGTTTAGGGAAAAAGTACTGATATTCGAATCAATAAGAAAGCATTTTCATAATGTGATACTCTGCAATAAAATGTCGTACATTCAGCATTACGTGCAACATGGAAATGCATCGTTACAATTCGTATATTATCAGGTGGGGTACATTTATGCCAATGCTTCAATGGAACTTTTTTTTTTTTTAAAAAAAGATGCATTTTAATCGCATCATGATTTCAGTCAAAGCCATTATTCAATTTCTGAAAAGAACAAAAGGACATTCACAGCGTTATTGAAAGCGGAAGTTTACAGATGCATCTGAATTTGAAATGAATTCAAACCTTCCAAAGTATACAAATATATTACTGGATATCTACTAATGGTTTTATAATGGGAATAACACACACACACAAACACACACACACGCACGCACACACATATATATATTGGTAAATACGTATATATATATATATATATATATATATATATATATCGGGTATAACAGTAAAATTATCCCAACCGTGTAAAACCATAATTGTTTAATATCTCAAAAACATTAAACTAATTGCGTTTCTTACTTCCAGGTTTTCAGATAAGACGTTTAAATATCTTGACACCATTTGTCGTAAGAATCACTGAAAACTGCTTAAAATCGTTTTGTGCCAGCCGCACTGTCTTCCCTAGTGAGCAATGTTAATTCGGCCGTCAGTAATGGTACCAATATTTGTACTCTGACTTCCATCTTCAATTCCATTCAAAAACCATCTAGAGAACGGTGAAGTTTAAAAATCAAAGAACAGTAGAGGGGAAAATTAGAATCAGTGGGTCGCAACAGAGAGAGAGATCACCATTTCAACTTACAGTTGAAGAGATCAATTAGAGCAGTGAAAATGAATTGAAAATGAAATCGTACGTGAAATGTGTGAGAAAACTTGTTACTCCGGGACAGAAAGTTAGAAGGCTAGAGAGTTTGAATAAGTTGAAAAATGATACTTAATCAATACATACATAAATATATATATATATATATATATATATATATATATATATATATATATATATATATATATATATATATATATATATATATATATATATATACGTTTCACAATGGACTCGTTTTCAATTATATGCGTAGGCAGGGTCCAAATATCATCTGTCTATTTTGGAAGCCATCTGTCTCAAATTATTTAAACCATCGCTTTCTAAACAAAAGGAGAATTTTCACGATCGCTAAATTTATTTTTTGATATATGAGCAACTTATTTTTCTATTTTACTGCTCAGGTTGGTTCATTATTATTAATTTATTATTTACGCATTTATTTTAATCGTAAATTTATTTTAATTTTACGTATATATATCTTCGTAAAATTTTAGACGTGTTCCAACCATACCATTTTGGCGTTCTTTTCATTTTCAATGTTTGTTTAAAATCATTTGCCAACAAAAGACCCTGATGAAGCGTTGGCCGAAAGGTACCTAGGTCCTGCAAAAAAAAAAAAAAATGGTCATACAAAAGAAATTCATTTTCTTTAAATCGTTATATTTGTTTTGTGGTATCAAAACATTATTCCAATATATATATATATATATATATATATATATATATATATATATATATGAACTTTATTTCAATGCTTCATGAGCTTCCTATGATTAATTAATGATGAATAGGTAATTTTCGTTTATGAACGATTTCCTCACGATATTTCTGTTAATTATACATTCTTATTGCTCAAAGTAGAGTCCAGTAGTGTTATAAAAAAAAAAAAAACGAAGCAACCAGTAAGATTTCTTTAATCATTTCTAAGATTGAACAGTTCAATATTTAATCTAATAATTGTACAAGTTTGCTGTTATTTGATTTGGACAATTTTACTGTCACACCAAATATATATATATATATATATATATATATATATAAAGAAATATAATTTTATGGTGTGCTATATATATGAGATAAAGTGCTCAATATCAGAGATAGAGCGTACGTAAATATAAATACAAAAGTTAACATTGAAGTCAACATTCAGAGGCGACAGGCTGTTTTATGCTGGACGCAATCGTCAGGTGGCATGAAGTTTGTGTCTAGCATGAAATAACCTGTCGACTCTGATTGTTGACTTCAATGTTCACTTAATCTCTCCTGGACGTTGAGTTCTACCTGGATTCTATCCTCTTGCAATTTATATATATATATATATATATATATATATATATATATATATATATATATATATATTGACCACTAATATTACTAATATATATATATATATATATATATATATATATATATATATATATATATATATATTTGACTAATATTACCAATATATATATATATATATATATATATATATATTGACCATTAATATTACTAATATATATATATATATATATATATATATATATATATATATATATATATATATATATATATATATATATTGTACAAACGGATACAAAGGATGAATTGAATATCTGCGTAACAGTTTTGCGCTGTACTGCTGTTAAGTTTTTCCAGTCTTTTTAATTTTTTATAAATATTTTTGCTTTTTCTCCTAAACCCTGTTCTGGCAAATATTTGCTCAAGGTAGGTGAAGCGTTCTTTTTCTTCCCTCTTTCTGAGTATCAGATTTTTCAAGCCTTCTTTCCTCATTATGTGCCCGAGAAATTTTTTTCGAGTATATGTTTCCTTTTCGTTTCCACGTTCTCTAAAACTTTTCATCTTCCTTCTTTAGAACCGCATTTCTGTTGTTTCAAGTCTCTTCTTCGTCTGTGAGGAGATTGTCCAGCATTAACACAGATATTACGTAATAGTTCAGTACTCGTATTTTTTTGTTGTTGTTTCTAAAGGAAGATTGTGGACGCAAATAATGAATCCTGAGATGGAAATCGAGATGATTTCATTTGTAACCTTCATTTTGGGTTGTTCTTTTGGCTAAAAACCATGAATTCTGTATTCTTGCAATTGATGTTTAGTTCTTTCTTCTCGATTTTCATCTCTATGTTCTGTTGGAATTATTGTACTTTCTTTTATGTGTCTGCTATCAACACTGTGTCATCTGCATATCTTATGTTGTTAAAACTGTTCCCACCAATAATGAATCCTGGTAGGACTTCTAATTCCCTCAGAATTGCTTCACTCTATATGTTAAATAAATCCAGTGAGAAGACATGTCTTGTCTTACACCCCTTTCTATTTTTGTATATTTACTGAATTCATTTTCTATCCGTATGAGGCGGCTTGTTCTAAGTATAATATCTGGATTATTCTAATATACTTCCCAAATATGTCAAAGCTACATAAGAATTCCAACTGTCCTTTGTGACGTACTTAATTATATAAGGATCATATAGGGATGATAGCCAAATTGTGATAAGGACTTACAATGCTAAGAGTAGAGGTAAAATAAAGAAGGAAGTTATAAAGTTATATGATATCTCATTTAACTCTCTACCGACCAATTTCAAAAGAGATATTAAAACTGTGATACGATGTCCGTGAATCCTCCTTTGACTATTTTATGACAGATTATAAAGCTGTATTCAGTAAAAGCGGATATATAGCGATGTTGGTTTGAAAGAAAAGTTAAAAAGAAGAATAGCACCAGAAAAAAATATTTAGTTTAGCATTTCATATAACAAAGCTATAAAAATAAAAATAGGGAACATGTTGTTTAAGCTCCTTGAAAAACACTTCCTAGTTACCAGTAATCCTCTTAAGATGTTTAATAAAAACACAATAAATCTGAATTACTGTTGCCAGGAAAATGTAATCCGGCTACAAAATACCAAAAGTAAGGGATGCTCTACTTGTGTTACAAACTCAATCCTCAGAACTACAGGGATAGAGATGAAAAGTTTTTTTTACTATTAAGGTAACTTTGAAAATTATAGGAAAACCTGACATTGTTGAAAATGTATGGTCATAAAAGCAAAAATATTATAGTCAATTTTTTTTTTACCAAAGGCCAATGGTACCACTTTTTCTATATATATGTATGTGGAAATTGAGAGAGAGAGAGAGGCAGAAAGACAATGAATATGAAATAAATTTTAACAAAAGCATTTACAGGCAATGTAGAATCTAAAAACTGACATCTATGCCTGGAAGAAGAGTTGTATATTTTAGAATTCCCCCCAGTTTGGTTTTTATATATGGCCGATGTTAGAACATTCTCTTTCTAATCAGGAGACCTGTTCAAATCTCACCAAGATCAATTTGTCTGAAAGGAAATTTCTCGATGTCTTCCGTGTGGGGAGTCGATTCTAGCATGTGCCACTTTTGGAAAGTGCCTGAAAAATGGCTGACTCAAGTCTTGGGAATAAAACTGGGCAGACGACACTATTCGGAAGCCGTCAATGGTTGTGCTAACGCGAACTCTCAAGTCTTCATGACCAACCTTTTGAGCATACATTTAGTTATGCAAATTCTCACATACTTTTCAGTATTTCGCTTCCTCGGTATGTAATGATTCGACAGATTTTATTGTTTCCCTTGCGACAGTTTATATTGAGCCTTGCTGGTTGAAGTCTATCAATTCAGTTTTAGGGGCGTTGAAATAAAGTTCAACATCATTGGCAGAATTTTCTAGATAATGTAGAACATCAATCATGATTGTAGTGATAGCTAGATCATCAGCATAGGAAATATCTGTAAATTTTATTGCAGGATATCACCTTGAGAGTAAAACCTAGTTGATGATGCGTGTCGAGGGACGTTGTCAATACATAGTCAAGGGTGATAAAAAAGAAAAAAGGTGTCACCTGAAGGACTATTGCTTTGATGTTAAGGATGCCAGTGTCTCCGTCTGGGGATCTAATCAAAGATTTGGTTATTTTAATATAGCATCATTATAGCAGCTACTGTCTCGGGCCGGGGTGGGAATTGAAGGCTGTAGAGAAATCTCTAAAAAAGTAAGGCGGCATGTAGATCCTTTGTCCTGACGCCCTCAATAATGCGCCAAAAACGATTTGTCCAATGGTTGATCTACTTTTTTGAAAGCCATTTTTCAGAGCAAATTCTTTACTTCCAAACGTAATGTGGTCAGAAATATTGGTGCTGCTGACTGGGATTGTTCTCAGTACGTAGTCAAGGGCGATAACAAAGAGAAAAAGTGTAAGGGTGTCACCCTGATGGACTCCAGCTTTGATGTCGAAGAAGCCAATTTCTCTGTCCGGGGATCTAACCAAAGATTTGGTTATATTTATATAGCATGATTATGGCAGCTACTGTCACAAGGGGTCGGGTTGCCATATGCCAGAAGGATTTTCTCGTACAGAATCGAAGGTGTTAGAGAAATCTAAAAAGTAAAGCGGTCTGTAGATTCTTTTTCCTAAATGCCCTCAATAATCCCCAGAGAAGTCATGATTTGTTGCATTGATATTTGGTAATGTTTTTCGTTTAATTTTATGCTCTTCTTTTTCCTCCTTTTCTTTTGTTATTTTGAGTCATTAATGGAGATTTAGTGAAATTTGAGGTGTTACTCATTAAGAAAGCATCGTGTATTACCAAAATTACTTCACTTAATCTGAATATTCCTCTACCTTGAGTGGCTCTTGTGTTTTGTGTTTATTTCATAAAACGTGTATAGGTCATACCCTTTCATTATTTCTGCAGCTTTATACTCACAAGATTTCATTAATTTGTTTAGGCGTGATATTGTTCAGTATCTCTTACAGTTTTCAACTTGTTCGTCACTGTTAACGCTTTGGACAAAGATCTGAAATTTAGAAGACCCAGACAATAACCTCGATGTTTTCAGCTCGGGGAGATTTTTTGTACTGTTCGGCAGTATGACAATGGGCATCATTTTACATAAAGATGACCTCAGGGACAGGAGATGTTCTCTGAGAAAGAGCAACATTCTTTCCAAAAACGTTTTGACACATTGCAGCATTTAACCTGCCATGTAACCGAATACCTTATACACTGCAGATATTCATTGCTGTGTAATCAAATGAGTTGGCTAATAAGCGCATCAGAGAATATCCCTGGCACTAATATGCAACTACCTCCAAATTTAAGTGATTATTTTTGGAAATCTAGAAAGCAATCTTTTACACCTTCTGACGTACTGCTTGACGCCAGTGCCAAGTAAATTAAACGTATTTTTATCGTTGAAGGAAACCCATGACTAATTTTGGTCTAGACTGCACATTTTCTTTACCAAAATCCTTAATGTGTGTAGATTCATAGCATCGTCGGCGTATTTCCAATGAGAGGCTAAATCTGTACAAGAGACGGAACTACTGGCAAGTGTATTCGGGTCAATGATAACACGTCATCACTAGGCGAAGAACTTTCTAGAGGGAATTCTACGTGTGGAAGGTTTCCACGATGGAGACCATGTCCGTAACCAAGGCGTGCCTTTAAGTCGGTGGACATTGGTCTGGCCTGAAAAGGGTTGGGGTCCACCAGGTCTATTTTCCCAAGACATGTTATGTATGAATGAATGCTTACCGAGACATGTGGAGGGTGCTGGCCACTTGTTCATCAGCACAATGTGCCTACATCAGCACAATGTGTCATGGGACGTAACATGATAATAATACTGATGATTATAATGATGACATCAAGAATTGTTCAGTGAAAGTGTGTATACCAACACATAAATTGTTTTCAAATATTAACATGTTCCTTAGTAATTACATATTTCACTAATCTGAATTATGAACCAGTCAACTAAAATACACCATTATGCAAATTAAATGAGACAACAACTTTAGTTTCCTTCCTTTTACCATACTGTCAGTTTTAACACCCCCTCGTCCTGAAGTTACAGGATGTAATTAATTTCTATTTTTGACTCAGATTAAGTTATTTGTAATGGGGTGCAGTAATATGAATGTATTTTCGGAGTCTATGATGAAATTTATTTTGCTTTGAAGAATATTGAGTCATCTGCGATTGCATCAGAGTTTTTATCACACCCAGACACAATTGTCTCGACTGTCGATTAGTTGTCTTATGTGGACGTTACTCCAAGGAAGGGTACGAAAATTATAACGCTGTACGAACGCGCTGTGAGTAAATCAAAGTACTATAGACTGGCCCAGAAACTCTCGATTTAAATCCAATCAAGAATCTGTGGTCAATCTGCAAGGAACGACTTCGTGGAATGGACATACGAAGTACTAACATGTGTATTGGGTCATGTTTCATTGGAAAAATACGAAAAAAGTAAATAATAACGAAATTATTCGTTTTGTTTCAATTAATTTGTACAATGACGTAGAATCATGGATGAATGGTGGCAAACAGCCTAGGATTAGTTTATCATCTCTTTTATCCGACAGTGTGAGGCTTCTAGTGCATTTCTGATTCAATAGAATCTCATAAGATTAAAATGAAACACTTACATTATTAATGTATGACTTCCGAATGGTTACAACTGTCACAGAGACATTCAAAAACATTTTAGCTGTGAATTCGGATGCGGTTAAGAGTCGTACACCTCAGTTAAAGGGCTTAAAAATGTTGATTGTGATATATCGGACATGTTTAGCTCTGGAAGATTTACTTTGAATTAAATTTTAAATTCTCATAATGAAATGTCTACAAACATCTCGTGCGAATTCGAGCTTTCTTGTGAGATTTTACTTCAGAACCGATCAAAACGTCGCACCATATTCTACAGTCTTTTAACGAAGATTGTTAACCTTTCATTTTTGCATTACATTATTACAGCTGACGAAAATTTAGTGATAATCTCAAAATGGGAAACCAATGCTAAATCCCAAACCAGGTTTCCATCCACAGAAGTCCTTGTTCGATGTCTGGTGGAATATGAAATATTTGGTTTATTATTGAAGCACCATAAGTGAAGATGTTTATTGCCAGGAACTTGATCGGATAAAAGAAGCATTCCGTCGAAATTGTTCTGATTTTGCAAACACGAAATAGCTATCAAGTCAATGCAAAGACACAATCTACAAAATATACTCAAGAATAAAATCGGCAGGATGGGGGATTCTTCCGCGTCGTACAAACACATCATATTTAGTCATCTACAGATTTTCATTTTTTCCATCACAAAAGCATTTTATAAGTTGCAAAATATTCAGAAACAAAATTGAAAACAGCTTCACAAACTTTCTTATCGGGGAAAAATGTGGAATCGAATATGTGTCTTCTTCTTGAGCTGCATTTTTAAAAATAAAACAGTTTAAAACTTCAGTATCTGTCTATATTCCTGAGATGAGGTATTATGTACACTATTTACATTATTCGGACTATTGTCCTTATTTTTTGCCAAGGACACATGGCACAGTGGATAAAGGTGCTGGTTAGATCCAGTGACAAGACGTTTAAGGTAGTGGAGAATTTGGAGTGGGGAATTAACAGGAGATAACTGATAACTGACATCCATTAAACATGGCACGTGGAACTAGAACAGTCTACCCCAATAAGCGAAATAAAGGGTTCAGTTCGACATTCCAACCACCTGAAGAAGGACGGAGCTTACAACGGCCGAAACATTATAATAAATATGGTGACAAAGATGAGGACAATAGTCCGAACAATGTAAATGGTGTTTAAACCTTTTATAAATAATGTTTTAATAAATTTAACTTTTATTTATATTCATATCCATTCCGTTAAAATGTGAATACTTTACGAACATCTTAATTTTCACGTACGTCTTTGATAAATATTATGTATTTTAATAAGAATATATAATTACAGTTTAGTCATCAAAATAAGTTCTGTGGCTACGATAACTTTTAGGATTTTCTAAATATTCATAAAATAACGATTCCGATCTGGATTCGATGGATGCGTCGTTAAATAATTTAAATGTTTTAGAAAATCAGTCTTATTGACATTCAACGGTGTAAAGTGTCAGCAAATGCTCGTGTGGTTATTCCCTGATATTCTCGGTGTTGAAGGACAATATGGGAGCTTGTGTGCTTTTCACTAGTGGCACTAAAGTATCACATACGGCACAAACAAAAACTGAAAGAGGTTTTCTGAACATCATACGGCGAAATCGACGGGAGAGTCCATCATATATATATATATATATATATATATATATATATATGTGTGTGTGTGTGTGTGTGTGTGTGTGTGTGTGTGTGTAGTTGGATTGATGTAAGTTTGTGACCCTGGGTTTCACGCTGTTTGCGATCGTCAGGCAAACTGATTAATTTTTTAAATTTTGGACTTATATATCGTTGCGTATATCAGTGTTTTTATGGAAGTGGGAGGAAAAATTGTCGTCGAAACGCCACTTAAACAAAATTTAAAGTTTATTTATTTTTTAAAAAATCTTCCTATGTGCCGTAACTGGGTTATCAAAAACAACAGTTTTAAAACCGGAATTGGTTTAACAACAAGTTTATTACCTCTTGGTACAGGGAAACATACTGTAAAATAGAAACTAGGGAAGAGAATGTTTCGCCCTGAGTGTCTATTTTCACCAAAGCCTCGTGCTCCTGCTGCTACTCCTCTTGATGTAGGAATATTTTTGTGTCTTTCGTCCGATTGCCAATCCAAACTTGTAAGGAAATATTCTCCCTCACAACACTATGAGCTAGGAGATTTTCGAGGACTTCTTCTGGATATCTCGTATCCTTTCTTAGTTCAATTATGATTAATATTTTGCGCTATTTCTACCCACAGCAGATAGGGGACGCACATAACTTATTTCTTACGTTTAAATATCTCATTTACATCACATTTCTCAAACGGATACACCAGCCTCCAAGGCGTTTTTTTTTTATCAATATACAATATCTGGAAAGATTTTCACCCAAACTTTTATATGGTCAATAATTGAAAGTTTGATACTACCTACTAACACGAGCAACAAGAAGTCACCTCTTTAATTAATTGAATATGGTGACATTCGAACACAGACCTCATGGTAAGAAAGCTAACGATATAACTATACGGACACGTAATAAGGGATAATATTCTCTAAAGTCAATAGTATGTTGTGAACACAAACATTTTCCTCTGAAATTTGAACTGGTTTCATCACTTTTCATTGCAATTTTGTTAATTGTTAGATCAGCTATGTATCTCCTTTTTAAGGCTTAAGACTGAATGCATGGTTATCAGAAAAAGGGGTAACTCAGACTGCAAATTACAAATCGGGGATACTAAAATGAAAAAGTACATAAATTTAAATATTTGGAAAGTGTTCTAACAGAGTACGGAATGTGTGACACTGAGATCCGAAGACGCATTGGGATGGCCAAAGATGCCTTCCAAACGCTAAGCAGAGTATTAAGAGACATAAAAAATCTTTAAAAACAAAGAAAAGAATACTGACCTGTTACGTGTTATCTGTTCTCCTGTATGACAACAAATGCTGGACACTCTCCTCGCAGATGATTTAGAGAAAATGGAAAAAAGGAAACTTATACTTAACACCAGGAAGAGGCAACAGAAATTTCTGGGGCACGTAATGAGGAAGGAAAGCTTGGAAAATCTGATACTCACATGACAGATAGAGAGAAAGATGACAGAAGAAAGCAGCGCGTAACTTACTTGATGGGCTTGAGTAAATGGATGATAGAACAGGGTTTGGGAGAAATAGCAAAAATACAAAATTTATTATTATTAAGGAACAGGAAGATGTGGAGGGCCATGATCGCCCACGCTCTGAAGTGGCACAGCACATAAGAAGACCGGGAAAAGTTTAAGCAATAGAAGTTAGTAGCAGTATCATTAATTGATAGTTTTGTGCTTTCAAAATCTAGAATCCAGAAGATGTGTCGTCAGCTTTTTCAAAGAACGAGTATAAAAAGGGCAGCTGTTTTGTTGACAGAAAAATTAATCTCTAATTTCATTTGTGTTTCAAATCAAACACTGAGTAACTCTTGATATAAATTTATAGGCGGTAGAATTTATATTCATAATGAAAAGATTTCCTGAATCAAGTCCCCAGTAATAAATGCTACTTATTTACACCGCTTCTTAGACGTCGAACAGCATCACTGAAATCTCCTTTCGTTTATGTTATTCATCGCTATCGATTAGGTTAGAAGCTGAACTGATTAGAAAATAAAACTATTTTTAAATGTCATATTGATCAGATTAAAGGTATAAACCTGACAAGGGTAACGGTACTTGTACTGGTATATGTCTTTACATGCATGTTATATATCTCTTTCAAGTGCATTAGAAAAAAAAACACAGGCTCGTGATTAAATATAGGAGTACGTATATTTTTAAAGCCACTAAGACTCAAAGAATTACTGAGTGTTAGAGAATATGAGAAAACTTCTATTATAGAGAGAGGACAATAAAAGAACAAGAATTAAGAAGACATAAGATAACTATTTAGATTCAATTTAAATTTATGAACATCAAATTTGACTGGGAAGCAAAAAGCCTGAAGAAGTGCGATTGAAAAAACTGTTAGCATACAAGTTACGGAATACATAGCACGCACACACACACCATGCACGCGCATACATACACACACACACGCAGACACACACGCACGCACACACATACATATATATATATATATATATATATATATATATATATATATATATATATATATATATATATATATAGGTAGGTATTTGTTTTTTGATGTAAAAAATACATATGCTCTGTTAAAATACAAACATCAAGCTCTATGTAGATCAGTTTTAATAATTAATATTACTAGGATACACTTTGATTATATACCAACGGATCAATTACCTGTAATATATATATATATATATATATATATATATATATATATATATATATATATATAGCTCTGTACAAATAAGATAAATCGAGCTCTCATTTTGTGGATCAATTTTAATATTTTCATATTACTCGAATCCACTTGGATTGTACACCCACGGAATTTATTCTACCTTTTTTATATATATATATATATATATATATATATATATATATGAAGAAATATAGTTTTAATGTGTGCTATATTTATGGCATAAAGTGCTCAATATCAGAGATAGGGCGTATGTAAATATAAATATAAAAGTGAACATTGAAGTCAACACTGAGAGGCGACAGGCTGTTTCATGCTAAACACAATCGACAGGCGGCCTGAAGATTGCATCCAGTATGAAACAGCCTGTCGCCTCTGAGTGGTAACTTCAATGTTCACTTTTATATTTATATTTAGATATGTTATAATTTATTTATTAACTATAATATTTACAAGAAATGGATATGAAAGACAATTTTTTATTATGAGGTTTTATTTAAAATTCGATAGAGCCATCGGATTTTGCCATCAGCTTTTCTGGCCGCCAAGGTATCGTGTCAAATTTTCACTAAAAACTATTGTGGTATGGAAGACATCACTTCTTTTATTCGCTCTTCAAGTACTTCTAAAGTCTTGGTTTCGTATAGTAGAGTTGCTCCTTTAAACCCCACACAAAAGTCACAAGCTGTTAAGTCACCACTCCTGGCTGGCCACTCATACATAAAATAGAGAGTTACTTTTCAACCACCCTGTTTATACGGGAAACAGTGTTTCAACGTGATCTGGCCGTAAGCCTGAATATTGTATGTTTAGACAGCAATTGTTGAACATGATGGACAAGGAATATATTTTAAATTTTATTCAGTTGTTCTTTGGTCGTTTATGGGGATAAGAATGTGACGAAAGACATGACTTACTTTAGAATTCGAAATGAGCGCGAACGTTTCTTGCCTGAAAAGTGATGACAAAAATAAATATGGCCGCTATTAATGACACAATTTATGTGCGCCTATCTCGTCCACAACGAGACGATATTTGCACACATGCAAATTTTGGCCGTATTGGAATGGCATAAAAGAGGGGTGCCAGGAGCACGAGAGGAGGGAAGTCATTCGGCGGACGAATTGACAGACGGACAAAGAGGCGCGGCTGAAATTGTGTCTGTTTCACAACTGCCCAGACCGAAGAAAAAAAAAATAGCTGGCCTGCCGGGTGAGCACCGTACTGCAGTTTTTGATCCCCACCTCTCAACACCATTTTTCTCTTCAAAGAGTGTGTAGAAACTTCGGTGATTAATGTCTTGAGAGCTTTTGGATAATATTTAACAATTTTTATGGCTGGGGTCAATATCTTTGTTAGCCTATTTTGTTTTTGTTTCCTATAATGCGATGCGTGAGGGTCGTAGTAATTTCATCCAGCCGAAATCGCCCGGGCCAATAATTACTACGGACTGTTGCTACACAATCTTATTCTTAATATTTTGAAAATTAAAAGGGCACGAGAAAAATACAATAAACACCCCCCCAAACTTAGTGCGTATGTGTGGGTGATAGTGTTCATGTGGGTGGGGTATGGTGGCATGTAAAGGGGAGAAAATGCTCATGTGGGTGTGCGGGATAGTGTTAATGTGGGTGTATTTCTAAACAAGTAATGGATTTTTATTTAATGCGTTGCATTTTATTACTTAAACATTATTCTTAGTGCTTGCTTACTTTATTGGAACCGTTATCCTCATCTTCATTGGCATATTCACAACGTTTTGGTCGTTGTACGCTCCAGCCTTCTTCAGGTGATTGGAATTTCGAAACGGAATTATGTCCGGTAGATTGTTCTATTTCCACGTGCCTTGCCTCTTCCTGATGTTTCAGGTATTTTCTTTTAACTCAACTTTCCTTTTCAAGGCGTAAGACTGAATGCATGCTTATCAGCAAAGGGGCAACCCAAATTATAAATCGGGGATACTAAAATGAAAAAAAGCACAATAATTGAAATATTTGGGAAGTGTTTTTGGTTAACCACTGCTGTGACCCGGTATTGAACTCACAACTCTTTGGTTTTAGTCGGCAGATCTAGGCATCATCTTTATCCACTGAGCTACATGTCCTTGAGGGAAGAGTTGTACGAATTTTTGAGACTTATAAACCTAATGTCTCAGCAACCATTTTTATCAGTTCATATTGCAATTTTTTTCTGCTATTATTATATCATTTTTTACCAGAGTTTATATTGCAATTTTGTGTTGTTATTCATTGCTTTTCTCTAGCATTCCTTATTACCGGTCCTCATGTTGTATTCATTTCTATGCTTGGTCTGCTCAGGAGATTTTTGTGGCCTAGCGTATGTGCAAAGTTCCTTCTAAATATGGCAAGGAAGATGAGAATAACAATCCGAATAATGTAAATAATGTAAGTAATCATAATAGCTAATCTCAGAGATATAGGCAGATATTTTTAGTGGATATTTGATATGCACACACAAATACACACACACATACACATACATTTACAAAGTTCATGTCTTTCTTCGGTTTATATTCAAGTATTTTCGACCGTTTCAACAGCTATTAAAGAAAAGATGTTGTTAATAAGGCTGAAAATATTTCTCTACCTATACATTTGGATAATTTTGGAACGCTACAATTCAAATTTAATCCAAATATACGCGTAGCTTATAACTGATGTCAGGTTTAATCGGTTTTGAAAGAGCTCGATTGCACCCAAAATGAATGCATCAAATAGATTATACGTATAATTACTTTTTATACGCACATCAAACGTTTTATATAGAATTTAAAATATTTCATCCTGGGATGAACGATTTATTCAATGAACGTTGTTTCTGGTGGATAATAATAGATTCTAGTATTTTTAGATTTACTTAGCAGTGAGTACTTAGATAGTATTTTGCTATTATGTTAATCGTTGTATTTTGATTGTGAGCAAGATGATGCCAAATAAGTGCACGGAGTTTTGATAGGTGACAAATTAACCCACGGGAAAGTGTGGAGCATGTGCAGCCAACTATTTAATGTTGTTTTTTTGATCATTGATACTTGAGATGCGATCCGCCAAAGGACATTATAATTCATAAACAATATTGTTTCTACATTATTTTTAACGTATATATATATATATATATATATATATATATATATATATATATATATATATATATATGCCTGTGCGTGTATGAGTCAGTGTGTATGTGTGTGTTTGTGCATGTGTGTGGTATGTAATGAGATACTTTAAGAAGCATATTTATTACTTCGGTATATTTTGTTTAATGCAATGATAACATTTTATAGGACGAGGAAAAATGAAAACATTTTAGAACATATGTTATATGTGAGGAATTACTTTTAAGGAGTATATATATATATATATATATATATATATATATGCTAAAAATGTTTTTCAGTACAGCCTTGCATATCTATCTATCCATCTATCTATCTATATATTCAGCAACTTTTTATTCTTATCTATCTATTCAGAATCATTTTATTCTTATCTGTCTATATGCATAATATTCTTTATTTTCTTTCTCTGTCTTTTAAACTGAGTTACTATTTATCGCTTTACTGAGTGTGAAAGTATATGAAAAAAAATCTGAATAAAACTTTATTAAGAAGAAATGAAAATAAAAGACAGGAATTAAGGAACTTTTTGAAGATCAAATTTGACTGGAAAGCGAGAAGCTTGAAGAAAATTTCCCATGCGAGAAGTGCGAGAAAAGAAACTGTTAGCATAGAACATATGGTTACATCTAGCCATTTCTACTGTAAACTGATGAGACCTAGCTGCCAATCTAGTACTGCGCTTAAACAAGTAGAGTCTAGGTACGGAAAAAGCAAAGATCATCAGAACAATTCCCACGAGAATATTTTTTAGAAAAGACACAGGGAAGCTACGTTACGACGGTGGGGGGGTGTGATTGAAGCCGAGATGCCAGGTCAGGAGCAACAAAAACATCAGCGAGCTCTCATCTATACGCCGACCTTACATTCTTTTGTGTGGTGTCTGTCCCTCTTTTACAGCTGAGGATGGTGTTTATATTTCCCCCAAGCCTTGTTTAATATGCTTAACATATCAATTGCTCTGATCTCAATTTTCCTATCAATCTGAACGACTGCATCAACTGCATTCCATCAACAGAATGGATATTGATCAGTTAAGTAATAGTCATTTTTACCTTATTTTTTCTGTTTCCAAAAGACAATAATGAATGAAATTTTTGATATGAAAATATGGCGCTACATATTCAACGGTGATGTCGGATGTTCTTTCCTGATTGCATAGCAGAAAGTCAAACCTTTAGGTTTGGGACATTACTGACACTAGCTGAAAATCTTATACTTATAATATTCGTCTTGGGTAAGTCGATAAACTACATCAGCGTCTCGGGTGAGACGGTAAATTACATCCGCGTCTCGGGTAAGTCGGTAAACTACATCCGCGTCCCGGGTAAGAAGATAAACTTCATCCGACAGAAAGACCTCTGATAGGGAGGTTTTGATGAAGGTGGAACCACCTCTTAATTGTTGGTGTTCCCAAGTCCACTCTGATCCGGGGTGGTAACACCTGTTAGGGTCCCAGCTCTGGGCAAATAGTTAACACTGAAACCGGGTAAAAAAAACTATGAAAGTGCAAACATTTTATCGTAAAAATATGTCATACATTTTCATAGTAACAAAATTATCAGGAATACATTTTTGTAAAAAGTAAAATTACTAATGCTCAAGAGAAAATTAAATTTCGGCATTAAATGACCCATAAGGTGTTGATATGCCGCTAAACAAATTAGTATCAGTAAATGTTTACAAACCCCAGGTATAAAAAAATGAAGACTTATTGATCGTGTGACACTATTTAGCTATGGTAATTGGCTCACTAATTAACCATAGAAATTAAAACAAGAAAATACTGAGAACAGAAAAGAAGATACCCCGAATTTTTTTTTTTTTTTTTTTTTTTTTACTTAAGAATAAATTCAGATTCTCGTTTGAATTTAAATCAGGAGAGATTCCGGGCCAATCTATAGTACTTTGGTTTGCCCACTGGCAAGACTTGCCAGTGTGTACGTGCAGCGTTATAATTTTCGTACGCTTCCTTGGAGTAACATCCATCAGAGACAATGTACGTAGGACAACTAATTGCCAGTGGAGACAATAGTGCCTAGGCGTTATAAAAATCTGATGCAATCACAGATGACGCAATATTTTTAAAGGCCAAACAAATTTCATCATACACCTCGAAAATAGATTCATATTAGTGCACAACACTGCAAATAACCTAATCTAAAGAAAAAATTGAAATCGTTTACACCCTGTCCCTCCAGTGGATCTAAAACTGACCTATGGTGAAAATAAGGAAACTAAAGCTGTTGTTTCAATTAATTAATTTTAATCACGCCCAGATACTATTGTTCCGACTGTCGATTAGATATCTTACGGCCATTGTCTACGATGGATGTTACTCCAAGAAAATGTACGAAAATTGTAACACTGCACGAACACACTGGAAAGCCCTACCAGTGAGCAAATCAAAGTACTTTAGACTGGACTGGAAACTTTCCTGATTTAAATCCAATCGAGAATCTGTGGTCAGTCTGCAAAGAACGACTTCGTGGAATCGACATACGAAATACTAACATGTTCCATTGGAAGAATACGAAAAATAGTAAATAATAATTAAATTATTCGTTTCAATTAATTCGCACAAGAATGTGTATGGTGATAGGACATTTTTTTCTTAGTAATAACATTAATCAAATAATACATATGTGTAAAGGCTTCATTATGGTTTGTTCAAAGTAAACCTTCTTTGGTAATGAAGAAAGTAGGACTTAATTAATTGCTTTACGTGTGGAAAATTTCACATATTGAAAATATTTTACTTAGGAAAGAATAATATCTTGTGTTTTAGGTTTAACTAAGAAAACAAGAAATGGAACAATTAATATAGATATTTACGAAACGTATCTTAGTCATACACAAAGCTATGGTCTTGGAGGATATAGCAACGTTTGAAATCAGTTTATTGCAAGACAGGCTTGCTAAGCTGTATACTACGCCAGATATATTATGAAATGATTATAAAATATTTCAGTGAAATGTTTCGAGCAAGCAAGGACGTTTGCCTCTGTTGAACGAAATTACGTCAATATTAACAACATGTTATAATTGAGATCATGTATTATTTTTAAATTTTAGATAATATATTATTTATAATTAAATATTTATGTGTTAATTCATGACAAAAATTCATGGTACATTAATTTTAACGCGCCAAACCTGTTTTACATAACTGACTTGTTCTGAGCCTTTTGGCATGAGTCCATCATCCGATAATTCGGCCCTAAGATGGATGATAAAGGATTTCGTCAATTGTTTTCGAAAGTCTTAAGTGTCTGACATTTGGATGAGTGGTTGATACCATAAAAGGATTATCACAAGTTTGATTTATAAATCCCATCGATAATTTATTTTTGTTCTCGGATAAGATCAAATGAATTAGCCGAAATCCTTCTATTCTGCTATTTCAGTAATTGATACTCATGTGAAAACACAGCGAGTGCAAAATAATTCTAAACTTTAACCTCTTTGCAATAAAAGCAGAATATAATAATATAGTTTTCTTTTTGTCAAGTGTCGAATTTTGCGGCAATACCCTGTAGTTACAGTATATCCGACCACTTATTTTTGCTTGTTTAAAAATCGTAAATATTTCAAATTAATAACATGCGATTAGATAAAGAAGCTGATAATTTCGAAGCCATTTTCTCCCAGGAAGACATATTAGAATAACAATAAGTGTTGTCCAACATTTTCCAAGTAGAAGAATATTTTTATTCACCCGATAAAGTCTCGAGACCAACTCAAAATAAAAGATTATTGAATGTGGCATTTGATATGAAGTAAGGATATGAGAATAAGGAGGATAGATAAAGACTGACCGTTGATTAGAAGTGGTTAAGTTTGTGGTATTCGGGCAAGGAATCACGTGGACGTCTATTTAGCAATCCTTGGGAAAAATCCGTTTGAGTGAAAGTTTCTTTTTACTTTTGGAACACGGGGAAAATATGAGTGATTCGATTCCGTGGAAGTAGTATGGCGTGTTCTATCTATAAAGGTCTGAATTAGTGGAACAAAACAATAGACCGCTTATTTGAACATCGGCCAGGATTTTAACTGGGTGCACCGATTAAACTTTGTGCTACATAAACACGATATGCTGATGACGTAAGCCCTTTGTGATTCAGTTTGCTATGCTTACTATATGTGTAAATTTGTATTAGTGTATGTCGAAAAGAATAAATGAAAACTTGACAATCTTGACTTATTCTATTGGAACTAATTTCCTTCAGAAATATTCGCAATGATTATATTTGTAAATGTGGTCAGTCTAATTTAAATGTTTCTGTAAGAATGAAGGATAAGTTAATAGATACACACCCACATACTAATAGCATATATGGGCCATAGTGTTGTGTATCTGGTCAGCAATTCCTCTTTAATAAATGTTTCGTTAAACAAGAATCAATAGCAAAAATAGTTACACAAAAAATTATAAATCTGATGAGTTCTCTTAAAGGAACATAAAAAAATGATTCCTGTTGAACAAAGCAAAAAATATCAAAATAATTACAACCTTGTGCAAATTAATTGAAACAACAACATTCGTTTCCTTACTTTCACTATACGGTCAATTTTAGACCCACTGGAGGGACAGGGTGTAATCGATTTCGATTTTTCCCTCAGATTAGGTCATTTTCAGTGGTGTGCAATAATATGAATTTATTTTCGGGGTATATAATGAAATTTGTTTGGCCTCGAAAAATATTGCGTCATCCGTGATTGCATCAGATTTTTATCACGCCCAGGCACTATTGTCTCGACTGTCGATTAGTTGTCCTGCGTGCATTGTCTCCGATGGACGTTACTCCAAGGAGGGGAACGAAAATTGTAACGCTGCACGAACCCAATGGCAAGCCTTACCAGTGAGCAAATCAAAGTACTATAGTCTGGCACGGAAACTTTCCTGATTTAAATCCAATAGAGAATCTGTGGTCAATCTGTAAAGAAACGACTTCGTGGAATGGACATACGAAGTATTAACATGTCCACTGGGTCACATTCCATTGGAAACATATGAAAAAAAGAGTAAATAATAATGGTATTATTCATCTTGTTTCAATTAATTTGCGCCAGGGTGTACATATAAAGCTTAAAAATCTAATCTTATTATCAGAAAAAAATCTCGATAATGAAATCAAAACTATATAAGACTAACATTATTTTTCTTTCAGTCACTTTAAGGATCATTCCAACCATTCGACCGATCTGAACAAAATCCAAGAAGCAAAATAAAGAATAGTATTTGCTCTTAGTGAATAAACCAGTCACTGTCTCACCATTTCGTAACCACGTTTACCCTGTTTCTTGCACCAAGATGCATTGAAATGACGTCCAGTCTCATTTCATGTTAAAATTGTTTTAATGGTTTCAGTGATAATGGCTAAACTGAAGAAGAACGTGAGATTAGATGAAACATCTTTTCCATAGAACAAATGAGAAGATGTTGATTATTCTATACGCATGTCAATGATCTCATTTTATAATTTGCTGAAGTGGTTGTATCTTACAGGGGGAGCCGCTTTAAGTGTGTACTAACAATCCAATTAGACTCATCAAGAAAAGAATTGCACAGGGTATGAAGAAAATTTGTAAAGTAAAATTGATCTTCCCGAATATTTACATATATATTTGCAGGAACCGAAATTTATATATATATATATATATATATATATACACTTATTTGAGCAAATACATTTTGTAGTTTGTCAGCGCGGTAGGTATTTGCGTTTGAACGTGAATTGGGTTATGATTTCTGTGTGTATTATGTCAAAATTTTGCACAATGCCCATCAATTGTTAAACACAAAAAAAAATTAAATATATATGTATGTATTATATTTAAGCATATATATATATATATATATATATATATATATATATATATATATATATATATGTGTGTGTGTCTGTGTGTGTGTGTGTGTGTATGTGTGTATGTGTGTGTCTGGCTCTTTAGGTTTACTTATATATATATATATATATATATATATATATATATATATATATATATATTACTTAGTCTATTCCACTATGTGACTATGACACGGGTTCATACATTACGGTATTATTTTTAGTGTCAGAGCAAAGGACTTTAATATGAATTTATGTGTCCTACTAGATTGGCATTTAGGTCCCACCCCTTTAATTTTGAACATGCTAAATGCAACCGCCACTTCTACTCCAATAGTTTCTTCTCTCGCACGTTCCACTTGTGGAACCTTCTTTCGTTTCTTTGATTCCTTAACAAATACAATCTTCAAAAGTTTAAATGCAACGTCTGTTTTCTTGAAGCCCATTTATCGTTTGTCTTCTCAGTTTTCTCTTTCACTTTCACCCCCTAGAATCTCCTACGTACTAGTGGCATTCTCTCCTTTGCTTGGGTTAAAATGATTAGAAAAATATCTTCGTATGCAAAGAAGAAATGACACAAGAATAGCACAGATAAGATTAAGTGTCACTCTAACTCTGTCAAATGAAATAATTAGAGCAGAAATTTTGTTAAAATTCTTTTTTTTTATGGTTTCTGCTTTTTGAGAATGTATTACGTCGATACGCAACGAAGTAATTACATTACGCAAAATTCATAATTAATTTTGTCATGCACAAATCACTTTTCAAAACACGAACATTTTTCTGATCAAATGTGATGTATCAAAATAAATGGGTGACAATGTCAATAACCGAAAAAAATTCACTACGTTTCATAAGCCTATAGAAATTTACTGAAGTTTTATAATACGTCACTTGTAAAAAGAAAAGATTATTTTTAAATACGATGTCCCTTGAGGAGGTAAGCAATCATGGCTCTCAACACGGACCTAATATTTATTATCTAGGAATTGTCGTTTCTTCCTAGAAATATATACTTTCATACCTCCCTGTTGCTTTCTATAGGAAAGTCAACTGGAACATTGAAATTTTTTTTTCAAAAACTGAGGATTTGTGAAAAGTAAGGTTTTATTAAAAGTATATACGATTAACAAGTTAATAATGTATAATATGATTTAATATTTAAAGGTTTTCTGAAATTTAATTCTTATAGAATTCTCTACAATTTTTTTTTCATGAATGACAAATTTTATTACAAAGAATATAACAGATGAATTATTATATTTCTCATACATTTTATCCACATCTCTCTTCATCTTGTGAAAATACATGGAAGTATCATAATAGTGAAGTTCAGAACTTTGGTCAGAGGAACTCTGGCCATACGTGTTCTTTTTTGGTAGAATTACTTCATAAATATGTTCGGAACTTTGTTTTTTTAAGAAAATAATATTTAATATTTTAAAGACATACTAATTAAATTATTCATATTTTTATTTTTCTCATATTGGTTTCTGTCTCGTTCGTTTATCCCTATTGTGTTTGTGTTTGTGCGTGTGTGTGTGTGTCTGTATGTCTACACTTGTGTATACATCCATAATTCATAGAGTGGTCTATGTTTGTTTTTCTTTAATGTCTGTTCACACTCGCGCGTTTACAGACAGGCACGCACAGACACACACAAACACAAACACACGTAAAAACACACAAAACCCACACAAACATGCATACACAAACACACACACATTATATATATATATATATATATATATATATATATATATATATATATATATATATATATATCCTTAAATATAATACGACACATATATATTTATTTTTTTTTGTTTTTAACAATTGATGGGCATTGTGCAAAATTTTGACATAATACACACAGAAGTCATAACCCAATTCACGTTCAAACGCAAATAGCTACCGCGCTGACAAACTACAAAATATATTTGCTTAAATAAGTATATCCATAAAAAATTATAGGCAGAAAATATATTGAAATATTTGTCGGATTTAATCCATTTCATATATGTTGTCATTGAACACGTTAGGCGACAATTTCAGAGCAGATATGATAGGTCGAGAAGGTGTGTGTTTAAAAGCTGTAATTCGAGCTTTGCTAAAAGTCTGTGGCTAAATAGGTAACAGCACTTTAGGCTGATGACAGTTCCCTCTAGGATACAGGTTCGATTCCCATCGAAGGACGCATATTTCTACGAAATTTGTCGAACATTCAGGCTGGTAAATATAATTAATACCGCTTAATAAGCGTATTCATAAAAAACGCATAAACAGAAAATATATTAATATATACAGTTAACGACGAAATTATTCGTACACTAATTTTAAATATTTTTATCCATTTCTCATTCATTTAATGCCCGTATGATGCCGGCTGTTTATATGTTAGTAAGCACAATAAATGAATATAAAACTCAATTTTCAGATCAATAGTTTGAATACAACAAATGTGAAAGGCGAATTATGCCAAATAGGAAAAGACAAAATTATACGTACAGTATGAAAAATAGAAAAAAATTGACAATTTTCACAATATTAATAGTCAATACGATGGCCTCTCATCTTTATAACTTGCTGCAATCGTTTTCTAATGTCTTTGATGAGATTTGAACAAATCATTTTTGGGATTCTCTTCCATTCTTCAATGATTACACGTTCTAATTCCTGAAGGTTTCTTGTTGACCGACAATTTATTCGTACTTTCAATTCTTGCCATAGATTTTTAATAGGATTGGAGGCCATGGCATAGCTGTAATCTTCTTTTTCTGAATCCAAGTCGTCACTGATTTAGACGTATGTTTGGGATCATTATCTTGGTGGAAAGTAAATCGCCGACTTAGATTAAGATTTGCGCTCAGTTGTTGGTTTTCATCCAGAATATTGATATAGTCTGCAGATTTCACCATTCCTCTTATGCAATCTTATGCAATTAACTGTCCAATTCCCCTTGAGCTAAGACAACCCTAAAACATCATCCAGCCACCTCCATGTTTTAATATTGCTACTGTGTTCTTTGGGGAGAAAGCATCACCTTTCTTGCGCCAAATCTTCTGTCCATCTTTATGTCCAAAAAGTTCGATTTTTTTTCATCATTCCAGAGTACATGTTCTTAAAAGCAATTTTCTTTGTCCAAAAACGTTTTGGCAACTTTTAACCGAGCATGTGACATAGTTTGGGAAGAGAGGTTCTTCGTAGTCGCTTTTCATATAATCCATTTCTATTTAAACAACGTTGCATTATGTGAGTTTTTACGCTTTTACCCACCGTAAATTTTTGGTGATGTCTTTCAAAACACCTCTTGTATTTATTTTAACATCGCGACACAGGTTTCGTCCAGTTCTCGGTGATAATTTGGGTTTTCTTCACGCCCAGGAAAATTCTATGCCGTGCCAAACTGTTTGAACTTCTTTATGACGGTCTTTACCTTAGATCTAGGGATAGCTAACCGGTTTGAAATAGAGCCTCTTGTTCTGAAAATTGACTTTTATATTCCATTTTGTGCTTATTAACCTATAAAAATCTGGCATCATACAGGCATTAGATTTTGGAAAATGGATAAAACTATTCAAAATTGATGGTTGTACGAATAAAATAGAGGAAGCACTGGACGGCCGTTTCGTCCTATAATTGGGACTCAGCAGCAGTGCGCATCCACACCAGATATCGAAACCCTGACAGCTGGGTTGTCAAGCAGACAACATGCCAACTGTACCAACCGGGCCTCGACACCGAAGAGAATCATATCAGACCCACATAGCGCCACTCCTGGAAACGAAACGGCCGTCCAGTGCTTCCTCTATTTTTCAGTTGAGATTTATATCGGACTCAATGAATTTATTCATTTATATGTTTATCAAATCCTCCTACTTATTATATGTATTTATTGTTGCTTGATCCGGCTTCTAATGCTCCAGTTGGCGCGGCTTGGTGATAGTAGTCGTGGCTCCAGGAGGCACAGTCTTATGGTTATATATTGAACTCAGGAGTAGTTCTGCCACGGAATATGTGAGTGAGTGGCGCTATGTGGGTCTGATATGATTCTCTTCGGTGTCGAGGCCCGGTTGGTACAGTTGGCATGTTGTCTGCTTGACAACCCATCTGTCAGGGTTTCGATATCTGGTGTGGATGCGCACTGCTGATGAGTCCCAATTATAGGACGAAACGGCCGTCCAGTGCTTCCTCTATTTTTCAGTTGAGATTTATATCGGACTCAATGAATTTATCCATTTTTATATATATATATATATATATATATATATATAATAATGGAAAGTTATAAATAGGACTAGAACTTGTAAAGCTTGGGATGACCCATGCACTTTGTGCCTCCATGAGAAACTGCACATTATTAAGTTTCTAAATAATAAAAATCTATTAAACAATAGACATGATTTAACGGTTTTTTGCCGACATCGTCAAATTTATTAATAATTAACTAAAAACAAGCATGCAATATAATAACTTTTATAATCCATATCCCAAATAAATAGTTTAAATACCCTTAAAAAAATAACCCTTTATGAAGTCGTCTAAAAACAAATGTTACGGCAGTTTTTATATGCACAAAACCCTTTCATAAAGAAATAAAATAAAAAAAATAAATAAATCTCCATAGACACGTAAAACAGACTAGGCGAAAACATCTTCCGTTTCAAATTTAGACATCCCCACCTTACCCTGACTTGACATCTATGAAAGTAACTCTATACTGATACTTATTATTAACACCCTACATACCCCTAACTATTTTAAACAATTCGCCCTGGCTGTTACCATGGAAGTTTTGATTTCAATTATGAATATACTATTAAAACACGTAAATTTCAGAAATAAGTTATTCCAAAAATAATTTTGCTTGAAGATTGAATAGAGCTTGTTTTAATTCAATTTAATTCAAATAATTATATTGAAGTTTTTTGGCTCTTGTTTTGAAACATGAGACCTCTTATGTCGCAAGTTGGAATCATATTTTAAATAAATAAATTATATATATATATATATATATATATATATATATATATATATATATATATATATATCAGTGGCGATTCTAGGTCATTGTTGTGACCACGTAAATGGTTATGTAATAACAACAAAATTGCAGATATCTCGTCTATTAAACAGTAAGTACGCCAGAAGAGTATTACACGACTAGTGAGAGTGTATCGAATGAACGAGCGCTCAATCTATTCACCGTTCATTGTTCCTCGAACCTTCTTTCCTACTAACTTATAACAGGCTGAAAAGTCTAACATAGACATTTAGAGGGAGGACATCCCAACAGTCAGCAGTTACAATATTCAACAAAACATACTATTTGTAAAACTTTGATGTTGAAATGATTCCTTTACTCAAAGTAAAAGATATAATTTTAAAAAATCTTTGTCATGAAACAAACACATTTTGATATTTTAATATGAATTGTAATAATTCTTTAAAAACAAACATTTATCAAAAAATATTTTTCCAGACAAATTAGTAAAAAAGAGTGAAGACAAAGTATTTGATATGTTTGCCTATTTAAGGATCCTTTTCATTTTTTATTGTTTTATATCCTGGTTATCAAATTACTGATAGTAGCGACATCAATAGTTGTTGCAGTATCAGAAATTAGAAATGTATATTTTACACAGTGAGGCAAAGGGTGCGGATAGAGGGGTCTTCCGGTTTTAAAGTCAAGAACATTGTATGTGGGCAGTGTGATTGTGGGCACGTACAGAAACCTAATTAGTGTCTATGTGTCTTTCTGTTTGTGAAATTTTAGGTTTATTTATTGTACGTTTATGATCATTACTGCAGACTAATATCATATTTTCTCAACACTAGCCCAGCCACAATTCTCACCCCAACCCTCAAATCACTTTCTTCGATTTTCGACGTCTTTAAGTTGGGTAGAATTTAATTTTACCCTTTTTTTAATTGATACATTCCGCTAAAATAAACTTATACTTTACGGAATAAATTATTTAAAATGGTCATTTGAAAACAATAAGTTGAAATAAAAATATGTTCTTTGAAAAACAGGGCATAAAAGTCATTAGAAAATGTTAAATGATTATTTATAAAATTAAAGCAAGTAATACATTGCCTCTTAAGTGTGTCCGCAGCTTGACAGAGTTAGATCTACGCAGCCCGACTAGCCATTTCATACATTTTGACTTACTTTCTTTCTCTGTTTCTCTGTTTTCTACCTTTTTTTTCTTCTTTCTTTCTTCCTTTCGTTCTTTCTTTATTATGAACAATATCAACGAAATGTATTTCAGTCAATATTTTGAGGCACGAAGTTAAATCAATTAGTTCTGGCTCCAGCTGAAAGAAAACGACGCACTATGAAATAATTTTGTTGCTTTGAAATACATATACTTGAATGTTAACACACTCGGGCTGAGTCCGACATGCCCGACCTCCGGGGTCGACAGTTTTCTTGCGACTCGTTTTGTCCTTCAGGATTTAATCGGACTAAATTTGTTATGTTGGTGCGACTACACATGCTCACGAACGAGGGATGCTGAGTTTTAAATATAATTATATATATATATATTTTAAATTAAATCGGGTGTAAAAAAATTCCTTCGTGCGCAAAATAACAAATCAAGTCCGATGAAGTCCTCAAGGATGAAAAAGCCTTACAAGAAAAACTTTTTCCACTTTTTTATCCAATATTGTTCTTGATATATGAAATACATACATACATATATATATATATATATATATATATATATATATATATATATATATATAATAATAAAAGGTTAAACACTAATATTCCATGGTCATAATTTATTCCATTGGAATCGTAAATGATCCAAATCATCAGACCTACAAATTCAAAATGAAAACAGAAAAAAACAACTCCGAAATCAAAAAACAGAATTTAGAGAAAGTGTAAGTATGAGGATGAGTGACAGAGAGAATTTCTGGAGATGTGGGTGGGGGTGGATTTAAAAGAGGAGAGAAAAGAAAGTCGACGGATGTCTAATACATAAGATACATTTCGTGACACATATACACACCACAGACAATTCGGATAGGAAGGAAAAAAAAAAAAAAAAGGAAAGGGTGGGGGAAGGGATGGGACGAAGGAAAATAAAAATTGTGTTTACTTAAATTTAAAAAATCAAATATAAATATATGAAGATGAATATAACGATTGTCTCATTTCGCAAGGACCAAATATTTCTATGTTCAAAAACACATACTAATACACACAAAAAAAACAAAAAAAATATACAAGTAGGTACATACACTTAGGCATGTACACACACACACACACCAGACATACGTGTACATGCACATACATACACACATACACACATATATATATATACACACATATATATATATATATATATATATATATATATATATATATATATATATATATATATATATATATACATACACATACACAAACATACATACATATATATATATACAAAAAAACCTAAAAATATATTCACATATCCACACATACACATATTCATCTATATTCATATACACACACTTTTCACATACATATACACGCATACATATGCCCCATGTATATTCATACATACATACATACTTATACATACACACACACACATATATATATATATATACATACACACATACATATATATATACCTATATATATACATATACATATATATATATATATACACACATATACCCATACATCCACGCACACACACACATACACACATACATATACACACATACATACATATATACACAAATACATACACACACACACACACACACATATACACATATATACACATGCAAATACATACACACCCTTACATATGTATATATATATACACATGCAAAATACATACACACCTCTTTATACATGTATATATATACACATGCAAATACATACACACCCCACACATGTATATATACACACACACACATACACACACACACATAAACATGTATACACATAAGCACACATACACACCTATACATATACATACATAACATAAACACCTCCATACGTATATATATACACTTACATACATACACACATATATACACATACATACATATACATACAAATATACACACATATACACACACATACACATACTCATACATACATATAAATACACACAGAGATATACACATATGTACATATATATAAAAAGTTAAAATCTAAATAAGTGACGATTCAAATATTTGCGCGTGTATGAAAAAAAAATATTTTTATATATATATACATATACATATATATACATATATATATATCTACATACACATACATGCACATACATACACATACATATACATACATATACATACATGCACACACATACACAAACATATATATATAAATATATAGCGCATCACATAAACGTGCACAAAGGCATTTAGAGATAAACATAATAGTCATACAATTAAAATGTCATGCCCGATGTTATAGGACCGAGATGGAGCCGACATAAGTGACAACATGTTACACAACGGTGTTCAAGTTTTGAAACCTTTCTTATGTCTACATTTAGAGAATACCTCATTCCGAAGATTCAGCAGCTCATCTCGATTTTTATCTTTGATAATGAAGATTTTTTCCGCCATGCATAGATCACACCGATCGCGGAAGTTATTAGGGTGTTCTGGCTCTAGATAGAATTCCATTTCAAAATTGGGTTTAATCCTGCATCCACCAGTTCCCAGTAGTGTTTGGATAAGGAAGTCTGTCTACTGAGGCATCTATATCTAAATGAGCGTCTATGGTTGTATAGACGCTGCTTCCAATCACCGGCGGATATACCTATGTATCTTTTTTTTCGTTTATATTTCCCCTCGGGAAAGATAGTTGCCCCGTATACTACATTTTCAGATTTGCATTTACCCCGATTGGACAATGGTCTTTATTCCTACAATTGCAGGTAGGGTTACTAGATTGAGTTCCATTACCGTGGTAGTTTTCTAAGTATTCTGCAATTATGGGAAGATATGATTTTCTATATTTCAACGCATGAGTAACTAATTTTTAGAGTTTTCCTATTGAAAATTTTACGTAGTGGATGCTTACTGTGGAAATGTTTATCAATTAATTTCAGAAAGAAACTTCCTATATCAATGTTAGAGAGTCTGCAATATGGTGGGTTGAACCATATTACCTTCCTTTTCCTGTTCTTAGTTTTGCCCTTTATTCTGATTTACAAGTTCACCATTAAAGCTTAATTCTTGTCTAAAACCACTATTTTTTAAGGCCTGATTGTATATAAATTTATTATCATTAAATATTTTCTGGCTAGAAGATAGCTTATTTATTCTCGTATTCACAGTTTTGGGGATGTGATCTATCACATGTTTAGGGTGGTTAGAGGGACGTTGATGTATAGGGGTGTTTGATCAACTTTATGGAAGGGTTTAAAGGTATTATTCGATAGATTGAGTGTAATATCTAAAAAGTTGACTATTTTCAGGTTGGAAGATATTTCAATTTTAAGGTCTAAGTATTTGAAGGCCCTAATAATCTTCTTATGTAAGCTGGAAGTTAAGGGACCATTGCTATTTGGGACAATGATTAAGCCGTTATCTCTATAAATTCCGACTTGGTTAAGGTCAACTATTCTACTCAAGG
>CAHIKZ030001668.1:3235000-3297500 GCA_903632075.3 Acanthosepion pharaonis | reverse complement strand
AAACAGAATCGCTGCTTTCAAGGAAAGTGCTCAGACGAGCTGCACTCTTTAGTTCCGCCAGTCATAATCTCCACGGTTAAGACCCGCTATGCCACTTACATTGTTGCAAACCAACCCCATTTCCTTTGTATTCCATCGGTGATAAGTAAATTCCACTCAAAAAGCTTCTCTGTGGATCCGACTCCCAAGAGGATGTTTCTCTAATCACGACAATCTTAACATGTTCAATACTAGGGTTAACCGTTATCTTCCCCTCCTACCCGTAAAAACTTACTCCTAGCGTAATCCTCTACCTCGAGTGGCTCCCTAACTGTAAAAAAAAAGACAAACCAAATAATCAAAATGACACAGTGCAACAAACTGACACGTGAAGACAGGTTACTTGAGAAAACCGACACGCCAACCACCAGATCCGGACATAACACAATTCTATCAAACTAAGAATAAGACTCTTTGATAATGGTCCATGGAAACCGAAAATGATCAGAAAACATTCGAGAATTCATGTCCAAATTTACCGCGGTAACCAGGAAAATTGTCAGAAAAAAATATTAAATCAAAATAAAACTTAAACATAAAACTTCCGTTTATTTTCAACCAAACCATCATAGATAAAAAAGAATTGTCTAAACACACACACACGCACACACCCACACACACGCGCGTGCGCGCACACACACACAAACACACGCATGAATAATAAAGACAAAAGGAAAACATATCTTATCCGACGCATTTTGTTCTCTGAGGGACTTTATCAAGAGAAATGGAAAGATTTTATTTTGTACCAAGTACTTATAAGAGCGAAAATATTATTGGTTTTTTTCAAAGTTCTTGGGTTAGGGCGAAACGCATTGGCTAAGATAAGTTTTCCTTTTGTTTTTATTATTCATATTGTCTTTTTTCTTTTTAGATATAGACTAATAGACTATCTGAAAGTTGTACAGACACACACGACACACACAGATACAGACACAGGCACACACATATATATGTATATAAAAGTGGACATACATTGAAGTCAACAGCCAGAAGCGACAGTCTGTTTCATGCTAAACGCAATCATCAACACATATACATAATTGTATGTAAAGCTTAGATGAATTCTTTTCAATTGTAGTTGTGTTACTGTTGATAGGTAATATATCTATGTTTATTAAATTTATTTATATTGTGCATCCTTTTATTTTTGAAAAATTAATGAGTTTTCTTTTTCGTTTTAAATGTGTAATAATTAGGACATTCAAGGAACTTAAATTATTAATCCTTTTTATTCTAATTGTTCTTAAATAGAATCCGATAATTAGTCCGGATTTTATTTTGTCATTATGGTGAGGATAGACATTTATGAGATCATTTTTATTATAAGAGTTAAGATAGAGGCTTAGTTCTAAGTCATTACCAGTACCGTTTTACCATGACATCGAAGAAAGATATGTTGTTGTTTGTTTCTGTTTAACAAGTAAATTCTATCGTACGTTATACGTTGCTTAGTTTATCTATAAAATCAAGTAACATTGTTTTGTAGGGATATGTTAATAAAGTATCAACAATATATCGGATTGTTTGCTGAGCTAACATATTTTGTGAAGGATCAAATTAAAGAAATTCAAACGTTAAGAGGTCATCCCATCGGCATTCCAAACTTTTGCTTATAAAATTCATTGATAAAAATAAAATAACATTTTTATGACTTTATCAATTTGTATGGAGGTGTTTATTTTTTTTTAATGTACTAAATGTCTCTAATTCAAAGATTTTTTGAGTGGAACGTTGGTATAAAGGAATTTGACTTCTAAACATGAGTTTATCTGTCATATTTATCTCCCTTAGTTGTTCAACCAGGTTGCCTTAATTTTTAATCTGTGAATGACTAATTGTTCAAGGAAGTTGTGTTAGAGTTTTTGTTATGGCTTTCGTCAGCCCTTCCAATTCCAGATATGAACTCTACATGAGATGCATAAAAGCATCAAGAAACCTAATGAAAGACATTATGGTTTACTAAAAACGCGCAAAGCAGCCGTCGCAATGGGAAGAATCCTATCTGGAATGTTCAGATAACTTATCTCTAAGTAGTGATAAGATAACAAAACACAAAACGTTCCAGAAATGTATTTTTTTCTTATCATATCCCTCGTCACATTTTCACAGATATTCCATCCACTCTTCGGGGGACTGTACAGTTAGCGCAACACTTAATGGTATCATCAAGTCTCCTGAGCAATATATAATCTCTACAAACATCTGAGAGATAAGATAATAAAAAATACATTTTATTTATTATTATTAAGGCGCTATCTCTTGATAATAAACTTCTTCTTCATTTGCGGGTTAAGCATAGTGAGTAAAATATGGAAGTGTTGTTGGGAATCTTTTTTTTGGAAGATTTCGAAACAGGTTACCGAGTTTATAATTCGAAATCATGTTCTTTAAACTTTCCAAATATCATCTCAACTCAAGTGTTGTATCCAGTCATGATAGGGGAGTTAATGATTATCCATAATTTCCGATTCTTTGTAGTTCTGAGCAAGTCATGTCTTTTTGCTACCACTTCTCCATATCTGTTCTGCTATCCATTTACACAAGCTCGTTAGGTCGGGTTATGCACTTTTTCTTTCTTTCCCTCTTGCCTTCACTATGTCCTAGTGAGTGTCAAATTTTCCGGCCCTTCTTTCCTCATTATACATCCTAGAAATTTCGGTAGTCTCTTTCTGATTCTAAAATCTAATCGTTCTTTTTGTTTCTTTATTTTCTTTATTTATAATGTATTTTTTCTGTTTCTTAATACTTTGCTTAGCTTTTGGAAGGCATCAGTAGTTCGGTACTTTCAATGCCTTAGCTTTACCCTGTCCATTTACAAAAACATTTAAGTCGGAACTCTCCATTCAATGGTCAGCCGTTACATTTCATCCAAGAGAAACAAGCGGTCGTTGGGTAGAGCGATGAGAGAGAGAGAGAGAGAGAGAGAGAGAGAGAGAGAGAGAGAGAGAGAGAGAGAGTCTGGGAAACACACACACACACACATATATTTTTTTTTTAGTGAAATTGGATTAGATTTGAATAGCGAAATTAAATCAGAGCATTTTGTTTACTGATGGGGAAATCTGATCTAGGGCAAAAGTTGTACCCATTGAATCTGGGTCATCAGAAGACAATGGAAATGGTCGAAATAATTTTTATCGATTAAAAATTAAAATAGAGCTGAGTAAGCTAGAAGGAACTTTGGAATTCACATTATTTTGGTTGAAGCAGCCAGAACCCCGTGATAATCGCATGCGTAGTAGTAGGGCCGAGGGATAGTTATAACCAACCGGGTTTATCTATATAAATGCGTAGTTATGCTGAAAAAGGCAGACTGGAGAAAATTCTTGAAGAGAGAATTGGCCCGGGCGAGCGTTGGGAGGAGGAACGCCACTATAACTTTAAGCCTCCCATAGAAATCTTTATCCCTCCATCGCAAGAGTCATATATCGTTATGAGACGATTTAACAACAAGTTAATCACATACACTCTCTCTGTGTCTAGAATCCAGTGTATGAGTTTGTTTTTTTTAATTTTCTTTTCTGTAACCCGTTTCTCTTCTCTACTATTCTTATCCTATATAAAAGACATTAATAATTCAACCACTTTCTGCAGATATTGATTTTTTTGCATCCTAAATTTCTTAGCGCAGGCTCCCCATCCGTGTCTACATCTTCAGTCGACCGTGAATGGACGGACATCATTTCTGCTTTCTGGATCAAACAAATCACAACGTGGGAAGGAAGCAAGATTAAACCAGCGGATCGGTCGAATAATCTACGGATGCTCAGGGGACCTATGGCCACTCCCTTAAGTACGGTTAGGGCAGAGTAGACACCTCAACCCCGAGAGTAAGACGCCGAAGGTTGAGGGGCCGAGGCGAAAATGTTAGAAAAGCTATGATTTCCTGTTTGGCTCAAAATAGTTTTGATGTTTGACTTTAATATTTATTTTCCTTTACTTTACTTATTTTGTGATTTGTTAGTTAAATGTAAGTAATGAACGTTAAAACTTTATAAATTCAATTTAATCCAGCTTAGGAATACCAAATTAGCATCTGGCAGTTTGTCAGCCTTTTTTTTTTTTTTACATTGCAGTTTCAGCTATGTATTCTTACACTGTCGTGTTATTTTTAATTTCTATAATCTTTATCTTTCCATGCATAAAGTCGTAAATCCATAATAATATTTTATATAAATATGTAAATTAAAAAATGAAAATAATATAAAATTAAATTAAAATAAACAAAATTCAGTTAGAGTAGATGTGTACTCATCTCCGAGCTACCTTTTGTTATAAAGTTTGCCCTACGCTTTTAATTCTGGTTAATAATGCCTTGATAGAGAATACCGTAGTTCAGTGCGGCAATGCGTACAACTCTACGCCTTAATGACCGTTCTACTCATAGCAGATGGAAGAGTTCAACAGTTAGTGTAGGGAATATTGGTCGTCATTCTATGGAACAATTTTACATCCCCGCTTTCTACGAGTGGCATCTTTATTACTTACATGTGAGCGAACTTGTTTCGGTGCTTACCTCAATCACGATGATTCTGACTCAAGAAGTTCCATTGTAATGGTTGCCAGGCTTTCGACTGCGAGTCACTTCACGTCGTAATTCTGTATTTTCATTACTGAATTGATTGTCTTTTTATTAAGGGTGCTGCAGGCAAACGTTTTTCTGGGTTGTTAACGTTAACGTACAGGGATCCATACCTTAAAGCAGTGGTTCTTAAACGGTACAGCGGTCCTCCTAGGTCCGGCGGAAGAGGATAGTAGGTGAGGCGGAAGAGGATAGCAGGTGAGGCAGAAGAGGATAGTAGGTGAGGCAGAAGAGGATAGTAGGTGAGGCAGAAGAAGATAGCATGTGAGGCGGAAGAGGATAACAGGTGAAGCGGAAGAGGATAGCAGTTCCAGTGGAAGAGGATAGCAGGTGAGGCGGAAGAGGATAGCCGGTGAGGCGGAAGAGGATAGCAGGTGAGGCGGAAGAGGATAGCAGGTGAGGCAGAAGAGGATCGCAGGTCCGGCGGAAGAGGATAGCAAGTGAAGTGGAATGATTGAAAGACAATCAAAGATTTAGGAAGAGTTTCCAAAAATTCATATGCCAAAAATAAATATGATTTCAGAATATAAAATATTATTATGGATTACTCGTGATTGCTTGCATGAGTCCCAGTATAAAGAGTTATAAATGATTATTGACTGGTTTTATCAGTGATTTTTCTTTTACATTATACTAAGTATTTAGAACATAGTAAATAGGTTCCGCAAATTGAAGGAGAGAGTTATCAATGATAATGTTCTGAGTTCGAATCCGCGGTTATCTCAGTTTAACCACTTCTCAGTTTGTTTGTTTTTTATTTAAAAATCCCATGAAAAACAAACAATAAAAATGTAAAATTTACTAGAATGTTCTTTTCTCTTCCATATTTAATTTCTGATGAGGCATAAATAAAAGCGAAACATGTTAAATTTACACACATTTCCTATTTGATCCTTATACTATCACGCACACACACAAACACACTCACACACACACACACACACACACACACACACACACACACACACACATATATATATATAAAGATGCGCTTGGTAATCCGTATAGATAATTCCAAGGAGGATATAATCCAGAGAGGTCAATGGAAAAACAAAGTAAATATTAATTATATTAATAAACAGGTAACTTTCAAAGGTTCATGGTGACTATAATTTATTTCCTAAGAATCGAAATTCAATTCTAATTCCTTAGATCAATCAACATTTTCATACTAATAAATGTCTGACAAAATATTCCAAGTAAAAGAAGAATTTAGTATTTTATATATATATATATATATATATATATATATATATATATATATGCTAATGGTGATCATGAGTTCATTTTTCTTGATATCGGCGCTAAAATGGGATGGACATGCATTGACTTTTGCCCAATTCTACCGTATCTATGCTTGCTTGGCAACTAATCTTGAACAATATAATCTGCGGTATAATTTACATGGCAACATTTCGATAATAACTCTTTTTATTAAGAAGTTTATTTTGTTGATTAGACTACAAGTTGCACAAATTAAACTCTAAGCTGTACAGATTTTTTTGCAATTTTTTCTTTTTTTAGACACCCGCCTACTACTGGATAATGATAATTTGACCTACAGTTACAAGAGGGAGAACTATTAATACAGGTATGACACAACGCTTTATAATGTTTCTTCGTTATTAATTGCGTCAGGTTTTCTGTTCAGCTGTAACTCAATTTGACCGAGTTCTTTTTCACTACTTTATTTCCTACGTCTTCTTCTGGGCAGTGCTTTTCGATTAAATTAATAAATAGCAACCCGATTCTATTTCTATAATTGTGACACTCTTACCACATGCTTATCACATTTTTAGTTTTAAAAATGTAACACTGACACCCCCACTCTTTCTCGCTCTTCCTCTCTCTCTTTATATATATATATATATATATATATATATATATATATATATATATATATATATATATATATATATATATATATATATATAAGTGAATTAAGTCAACAGGCTGGCTGTTTCATGCTAGATGCAACGATTGCGTTTAGCATGAAACAGCCTGTCGCCTCTGAGTGTTGACTTCAATGTTCACTTTTATATTTATATTTACATACGCTCTATCTCTGATATTGAGCTCTTTATCCCATAAATATAGCACACGTTAAAACTACATTTCTTTATATTTTTTTATTTTTTTGTCATGTTGTATTGGTAATGTTATAATTTATGAATATGTCCTGAAGATGGTTTATTAGACCGAAACGTCCGACGTTGACATATTAACATTAAAACAGCATAATTGTATATAAAGATTTTTGTTTGTTTTTTCCGTATATATTTTTCTTCATATATATATATATATATATATATATGAAGAAATATATATATATATATATATATATATATATATATATATATATATAAATAGAAAGAGAGAGAGAGAGAGAGAGAGAGAGAGGGAAATAGAGAAAGAAAGGAGGGATGTAAATTTTACATTTTTTAACTAAAAATAAAATATGGAATAGAAAAGAAGATTCTGGTAGGTTTTATATTTTGTGGTTTGTTTTTCATTCGTTAAGTACTGAACCAATTCTTTCTCTTCCATATTTAATTTCTTATAAGGAATAAATAAAAGCAAAACATGTAAAAATTATAATCGTTTCCTATTTCTTCTTCATACTATAGTTCTCTCGGATTCCAATCCATATATATATATATATATATTTCTGCCCATGAGACCTGGGATGGAATCTCGCCATGAAGGACACTTTCTTACGCTATGGAGGTGAGGATCCCAGCGTGCGGCACGTATGGAAAGTACCTGAAAAGACAAACCACGAGTTGACCCAAGCCTTGTGAGTGAAATTGCGTATATAGAACACTTGGGGACCGTCGCTAGCTGTACTAGCACGAAGTCACAAGTCATCGTGAACGAGGGTTTAAGTGTGCTGGCGTTGTTCATCATGCTAGATAACATGCTCTCTTCCAGAAACTATAACTAAGGCCTGTTCAGCTGCAATATAAACAACAGATTGGCTCTGTGGTTGTTAAACAAACACAAAAGTGCTTGAGCGAGTATCTGCAATAGGGATTGTCTAGTCACCATAGTAGACGGGTAGCTATTACACACACACACACACACACACACACACACATATATATATATATATATATATATAAGTGTGCAGGTATGCAGAAAATAGAAAAGAACACGTTAGTGCAAATCCGGGGTTCCTTAGTATTTTTGTTTTAATTTTTAAGAAGACAGTGCTCCATACAGAAGTAGAGCTTTATTATAATAATATTTTTTTTTTATTTCGCTTGAAAATGAAACGGGACTAAACACCTCAATTCAACTTAATTTTAATAATTATTTGGATGGTTTCGGCTCTCATTTTTGAAACATGAGAACTCTTATGTATTAAAGGAATCATATTTTTTAAACAAAAAATATTATTATTATATATATATATATATATATATATATATATATATATATATATATATGGACACGAGTCTGATTCTTGCTGACGAGCGCAAATTATCTTTAATAGCATTTTTCAAACATTTAGGCTGGTAGGCAAAAATAAATAAAAATATACTGTTTATTGCGCGTACTCAATTATCCACTAAAAATAGCGTTTAAAGTTATACAAATCTCTCTGACTAATAAAAATCCTTCTCTCTCTTTCTCTCTCTCTCTCTATATATATATATATATATATATATATATATATAGAGAGAGAGAGAGAGATATATACATGTATATATATATATATATATATATATATATATATATATATATATATATATATATATATATATATATATATTCAAAGCATTTTAATTGTTATTATTTTTTTGCATGTAATTTGCTGCCCATCCATAGCAAATTTACGGAGTTTGAATGCAAACTCCGTTATGTTTATGTTCGAGTACTTTCGTCTCTCTAGAAACGTTAATATTATCCGTACCACGGAGAAAAAAGGTTTTTATTAGCTTCACCCCCGGCACCTGGACACGGTATAATAGTTAGCAAGTTTGTCCATTGAGTAGTGAGTTCGATCCTTACTAGGTCCTCCGTACTTTCGGCCTAGTGCCATATCTCAGCTACGTTTGGAACATCACTTTATTAGTTTCAATCGAGCACTTGTATTAATGCTACGATTCTAATTTTAATACACGTATATTAAAGCATCAAGTATGCATCAGTAATTCGATATCCTTACAAATTGTTACAAACTATTCGACACATGACATCACTTTCTTAAAGGAATATAATGCATATATTTTAATTACGGCAAATTAAGATATGGGTAATGACCTATGGTCATATTTTCTTGACATCAAGGGGTTACCTTACAGGATGTACGACTTGAGACAGCAGTCTGCGTTTGCTGTCGTCACAGCCCTAAGCTAAAGATCTAACTCAGAGGTCATCGGTGAACACCTGGCTATGTCTGTCTGTGCGTTTTTATCTTTTTCGACTTATCCAGGAAAAGAGCGATTAACTGAAACGGAAGATGAGTCGCAAAGATTGCTGAGGGCCGAGTAGGATTTCCTAGAAGTCAACGGTTTGCACTCGCTCGATATTTCGTTGAACTTGACAATTAAACAAAAGTTATTCGATGCTTTTGCCACGCATTATCGAGGGAAGAAGAACTGCATAGAACAGAGACGAATTAATCCACCTACTCAAACTCGGACGATTATTGATGCGTGGGCGTGTGTTCATGCAGTGTGTCTCTTAATATTTAATAAGTTTATTTTTGATTGGTGCAAGACTACGAGTATGGGGTACTCAGTGAATTTCGCACTGTTGTGGAGAAAGTCGACTGACATTCTTTACACTAATTATAGAACATGGACTCGTCCATCTGCTCATAGGACTGGTTGTCGCAAAATGGGTCGCAAGGCGTGGCGTATGCATTGCCGCACTGAACTACAGTATCCTCTATTATTGTATTAATAATCCATCTCTCTTATTTGATCAAACCTGTTCTTCAATCAACTATTTTCTTACAGTATAATTAAACAGAAGTATAATCGTTATACAAACTTTATAACACGTACCAACCACATTATTAATGGCTTGTGAGATTATCTCTCTAACTCCACGGTCAATTCCTTTATTGGGTACAGTATCACTTGCATAGTGCACTCAATAAGTGTCGATTTCAATGCTATAGTTTCTAGCGGTCAGCTCGTGACCCACTACTTCGAAGTATCTTAAATAGAGAAGAGTGATTCTGTACGAAATATAAGAATTATATATTCTCAATGTCTAATGAAGCTAATGCGTGATCTGAAAAGCCGAACAGAAATATATGCCATGTAGATGTCAATGAATAAGTAAGTTTGATAAAAGCAATTGTGAGTTTCCTTTCATTTGAATTGATCGACTGAATTCAGATAAAAAAAAGTACTTTTTAAGATTGAACTAATTTATTGTTTAAATTTGGGAAGTGTTTGTCAAAGAGTTTAATATATTACCTATTTATTTTTATTATGCTACGTTTAATAAGATGTCGCTTTCTCGTGTGGATTTCTTATTCTGTCAGAGAGGAATCGGCAACATACGGTAGGCGTGCCACATAAGCTTATGAAAATTTTGGAGAGTGTGAGAAGCCGGTACTACACAATATTTATTATGTCTTTTTGATGTTGAAAAGATAAATCATAGAATTACAAATAAACATTTTTTGAAATAAAATCACTCGAAAACGATATGACAAATTCCAACATTTCGAAAATTTAACTCCCTCAAATCTCTCGAAAATTATGAAATGGCACTAAAAGCAGTGGCTATTTGACAAAACTTACTTTTATACCTTACAGCAGGGATCGGCAACGTTTTGATGACTATGTGCCGACTTAGGGTTTTAAAATCATTCTGTGTGCCAACAGCATACATATTTTTATATAAGTCAAGGTCAATATACATGTTCTACAATATATTTTATTTAGTAATATATACAATAATATGTAATCCACATTAATAGAAATAAACTGTTTTTAAAAGTTTTATTTTAAGTTTTTATTATTAATGGGTGTCCAAAAAATGAGCCGTTTTGAAACAGCAAAATATGTTCTTTGCGTTGTTGTAGTTATTGGTTCGGACTTCGGGGTGTCATTTGCGGCTGCCTTCCATTAGAAATTGCTTGGCAAATAGTGTGGCACGCGTACCGTATGTTGCCGATTCCTACCTAACAGAATAAGAAATCCACCAGAGAAAGCGACATCTTATTAAACATAGCATATAATAAAATAGTAAAAAAAAAGGTAAGATATTAAACTCTTTGACAAACACTCCCCAAGATCAAACAGACTGCACTAAATATTCAACAGAAATACTATAAAACATGACCCCAAATAAACAGAAAAAAATGCTACAAATAATAATAAAAAATAATAGGGAAATCATTAATACACCAGAAACAGCGTCACTCCCAATTTGTAATCGCAGAACAATGTTCAAATACTCAATGAATAATTCCTTTGGGTATATCTTAGTCAAATATGATTTATAAAAAGACAACATTCAAAAGTCTCCAATATGTTTAAAAAGATCGAATCTATGTCCCAAAAGTTCTTTTTCTATTTATGTGCCATGTGTTTTCAAGACGTAGGCGATCATGGCTCTCCACCTCCCTCTATTCTTTGCAGTTCTCAACAAGTTCCTTCCCTCTGCTTCCTTCCCCAGACCACGTTCCGTAATCCACTTGCTTAAGCCTGTCATTTATGTCACGAGTTGTTTTCCCCTTGTCTCTCTTTCTCTCTTTTCGACCCGTGAGTATCAGATTCTCCAGGCCCGCCTTCCTCATTATGTGTCCCAGAAACTTCAGCTGCCTCTTCCTGATGTTAAGTATAAGCCTCCACCTTGTTTGCAATCTAAGACCTCATCGTTGCACACACGCTCGGTTCATGATATAGTTACGGAGATCAAATTTAGGAAAACGCACCAATAACCAATGTATTATTTTTTTTTAGTTATCACCCTTGCCCTGCTTTACTGTTTTGCTCACTTCTTATGTGCTCTGTTCCTTATATGATACCAGTTCTCCACAACTTCCAATCTTTCCCGAATCTCACCACTACTTTCCACTTTATAAGCAGTATATGTCTTTTTGGCACTTCTTCCTTAATCTATTTGTTCAAACATATCAGGTAAGTTACTCGTTATTTTTCTTTGCTTCAAAGTGTCCTGCGGTTGTTAAATTTTCCGAGCCTTCTTTCCTTATTATGCGTCTCCAATTTCAGCAAAAATTTATTTGGAATGCCTCTTTTAAAATTTTTTATTTATCACAATATTGACAATTGATTAATTTTAATAAGCTGTTCGGATGTAGGAAAAGTTCAAAAGCCTATGCGAATAAATGTTCGATTTTGAATATTGATTACCAGATACATCAAAACCAGAATTCGAGTAATCATTTTCTAATGTCCGAATTTTTCTAATGTCTACGATAATTTATATGTAGATTTCATTGTTGTGATGATTCTTATGAAACTTATGTCAGGATCGATGTTTTTTCTGACATTTAATTCTGATTTAATTTCTCGGCAATTCACGAGTTTTTTTTTCTTATGAGAGAAATAATTGTCCATCCGCATTCTAAAATTAGTTAAAACATTTAAAAAAAAATTTCTTGAATAATCTAAAGTGAAAATGATAACGTTAATGTAGACAAATTGTTGTGGTAAACCCTCCTACAATAGAATGAACTCTCCCTCCTCTCATTAATACAAACTGCGAGAGTCGTATGGGGTGGAGTGGAGTAGTAGACGCAGTGCTAATCTACTTATTACTAACACTATTGTTTTGTATATATCTTCAATATATTTTCAACCTACCTTCGTCTTCCGTGTCTTTCTTTCTGGTCCCTAAACAGGCCACAACACCCATGAACGATAATTTTAATTCCGACTCAGTGCAATATGATGAAAACTTTACCGAGTAAGCCAATCCTTTTTGGAGCAGGGTAAATTTCTTGTCAATTTTATGCGAAGTCCTACAAATTCAAGTTAGATTAGATTTTGGCGTGAATTCCTTGAAAAGCCTGAAAATTTCAAGATCCATTAATCAGCAGCAAAGGTCAGAGATGAAGTGGGGAGCAATGACATTAGATTTGGGTAAATTAACAGAAAAAATACTCTTAGTGAAACCTTATTTGGAGATATTTCTCCATAAGCGAAAGATAACTATGTATCTTGTATTGACAAGTTGATTATTTAGCAAATCATTCCCTAGCACCATGTCACGAAGGAAGGTTGACGTCTGTCCACAAATAGATTAAGCAAACATCGTATATTTGAATCCTGTTACTATAATGTCTATAGCATTAAAGGGTATAATGACCTTGCATGAAGGAGAGTTCATTTTGTAAAGTTATTTGATAGTAAATATTAAATTTGAATTTTTCTATTGGGTGAAATTAAAATTGGGAAACTGTGTGTATTGTAGGCCAGTAGTAAATTAAACAAGACGATCATAAAAGGTAAAAAAAAGGTTAACTCCTGCAAATAGTTATTGGTGCTTCATTCACGTACGAACAGGTAAGAAGGCGTTCTACATGCAGCTGGTGAGGTCAATGCGAGATCTCAAAACAACCGTAGAGCAAGTTAGCCATAGAAATTGTGTGAACAGAAAGTCTTATTACAGAAAATCGTCATATTCTATGGCATTGATAAGCCACTGTGAGGAAAACATCGTGTAGACTGGCTAACATTTTTAAGTAAAAAAAAGAAAGAAAAAAAACTAGTGTTGAGAATAGATAGAGATGTAAAACTAACATTCAAGAGAAACTTACCTTCATACACACATTTTTCTAAGTTTAAGTATCTTATAGTAGCTTTAGTATTTCTTATTCCTATAATCATTATTTTTAAGTCGTAAACCTGTTTGAATTGACATTCAATATCAACATCAATATCAACCGGCCTAGAACGAGAAGTTTTTCTAACGAAAAATCGTGGCTCTCAACTGGAATCGCAATCATCTCTTCTTTCATCATGGAAACTGCTTTTATAACCGGAGCGTGTCCTTTTCATTTAGGCAAAGAAAGATCGTCGGGAGAAGGCATGGCTTAATTACCTATTAAGGAAAGCAAACCGCTTGTTGAGACAGTTCGAAGTCTACATCAGCTAGTCTTATTTTTGTACCCGAAAGAGCGATGGCTATTAATTTCACTGCTTGTGGAAATAAAAAAATAAACATGGATGGCAACACAAATACAAGTACCCACAAGAAATCACGTTTATAATAAGAAGCAATAATGTCGGATTAAACAAAAACTTTTAAAAATTACTGTTTACATTTCTATCTTCTTTATTCTTCCCATTCACTTTGTACACACACACACACACACACACACACACACACACACACACACACACACATATATATATATATATATATACAAATGAAAATTGAAGTCAACACTTATATGCGACAGGCTGTTTCATGTAGACGCAATCGTCAGGCCACGAGTGTTGTTTTCGAAAACATAAATGTTGATATTTCCTTATTTCTTCTAAACCTTGTCCTGTCATCCATTTACCCAAGCTCATCAGGTATGTTATGCGCTGTTTTCCTTTGTCCTTCTTAGCATCAATCAGCCCCATGAGTCTCAGATTTTCCAGGCCCTCCTTCCTCATTAAGTGCTTCTGAAATTTCAACAGTCTCTTCCAGATTTTAATTGCAAGTTTCCTTTTTGTTTCCATCTTCTCCAAAACTTCGTCACTAAATGCTCGTTTCCTTCTGTAAATCACATTTGCTTCAAGACTTTTTCTTATCTTTGAGGAAATTGTTCAGCATTCACTGTCATATAGGAAGATCGATATCACGTAAGGGTTCAATACTCTTTTCTTTGTTTCTAAGGACATTTTTCTGTCTCTTAATATTCTGCTTAGCTTTTGGAATACATCTTTGGCAAATCCAATACGTCTTCAGATTTCAATGTAGCATTTTTCGTTCTATGTTAGAAGACATCCGGGATATTTATATATATATATATATATATATATATATATATATATATATATATATATATATATATACGAATTGCGATCAAATATAAATGAAATATAGATCGAATCTTACAGAATGTTAAGATAAAGAACAAATAAGAAACGTTTATAAAACTAATACGTTTCACTGTTATTAAATCTTCATCAGAGAATTATTGAAACATGTTAGACTGATGAACGTTTCTAATTTTTCTTTATCTTATCACAAACACACGCATACACACATCTCTCTTTCTTTCTTTCTTTCTCTCTCTCTCTCTGTATATATATATATATATATATATATTACAATGAATCATTGACACAAAAAGTAGATTAGTAAAGTTAATGATATATATAAAATGGTGAAATCCTTTCGCAAACAAAATTTTAAAGTTGCATTAAACTTCAAGTCAATCGATGAATGTTATGATCTTTACTTTTGATAATTATGACCTGTATAAGGTCTGTTTAAATATGCAAGTACTTTCAACTGTACATTCAGTCATCCTTAGGCATGGAAATAATTTTGTTTTTAGCAAAATCCAGGTAGCATCCAAGATGAAAAAATTAAAATCCAACCTTAGAGTTGCGACTGCACGCTCCAAAATTTTGTATCCGTTAACAATAACACATTTTAAAAATGGACATATTTCGATTCGCAGTTAATTTTTTCGTCTCGGATGCAACCTGGATTTTACTAAAATTTTAGTAAAATCGACCTTGCTAACAGAACGATCCTCTGTGGCTCAATCGGTTAAGGCACATCAGGGTATATGACGGTTCCGTATAGGATTCAGGTTTGATTCCTGTCAGAGAACGCATATTTTCTATGAAAATTTCTTGGACATTCAGGTCGGTAAATGTCATTAATACTGTTTATTATAAACAGAGCATTTACTTAAATATTTGTATCTATAAAAAGAATGTATAAACATAAAAATTTCTTTATATATATATATATATATATATATATATATATATATATATAATATCCCAGATGTGTGCTAAATTTCTGACTAGTCTGAATTTTATTAACTTCAGCTTAATACAAAAGCCTGCTCTTTGACCGGAAATGATGATGGGAAGATTGTCTTGCGCCATGTTTGCTATATACATTTTTATATCAAAAGGTTTGAGGAAAGTTTCTCTGTCAAAGAATGAATACATGAAGCAAATCACAGATTAAGCTTAAATCAGACTGGAACAAGATCCTAACAGTGGGGTCCTCACGAATAAATAATGCATTCCAGAAACTAAGCATATCAAGAAATTTAAGAAACAAAGAAAAAAGTGTTGAACATAATAACAATTCTCCTATCTGATAATGAATTCTGCTCACTCTCCCTACAGATGGTCTGGTGACAACAGAAATGTGAGTCTACAGAAGGATACTGAGAATTCCAAGAACGAAGAGCATAAACAACGAAGAAGGGATATGAAGACAAAAAGGGTACTTATACTCAAAATCAGAAGGGCACCTCAAGACGGTGTAATGGTTAGCAAGATTGTCTCGCTAGAACAATTACGACGGAGTAGTGTGTTTGGTTCTCACTGGGTGCCCCATAATTTCGGCCTTGAGCCACATCTGAGCTAGGCTTGGAAAATCACTTAGGCCATCTCGAGGCGGTGTAATGGTTAGCAAGCTTATCTAGCTAGAACAATTACGACTGAGTAGTGATTTCGATCCTCACTGGGTGCCCTATACTTTCGGCCTTTCTGAGCTGCGCTTGGAAAATCACTATACTCAGAATCAGCAAGGGACACCTGAAATTTATTTGATACATAATAAGGGATTAGAGAATTTGACACTCACAGCACAGATCTAAGGTAAACGGGCCACCTACCTGAAAAGCTCGTGTGAATGGATGGCAGATGAGAAGCTTGATAGAATGATAAAAGTTGCTAAGAACTACCAGTGATAGGAAATTGTGGAGATCCATGATCGCCCATGACCTGAATGGTCACGACACCTAGAAGAAAGAAGGCTAGTTATCTAGCTGACCACTCTCCCCGAGAGTGGCTCCGTACTAAATTACATTCTAGTAAAAATATGGAGAAGAAATGGACGTGCGGTGTGATGGAATGGATAAAGGCTAGTGATGAGAATTCGGGAAGCTGGGTTCGTTGCATTCACTCACGCTCAAATACTCTTGGGGGTGAAGGGAAGAATCAATTTCTTCTCTCTCACAGTGTCCTATAGCTTTCATTGACAACTAGTCTATGGGAGAAAGAAACATCTTCCTACTGTGGGAAATCTCTTACACATTCAGTCATCAATCGAAAGAGACATGATCTCCCAAGCTTGTATCACGTATCACACTTGACTTAAAATGCTATAATTCCTCATGTATAATACGCATTTTTTCTAAATAAAAAGAAGTACAATCAGGGGTGCGTATTATGCACAGCTACAATACATCTTTAAAGAATTGCCGTAAAATAAAATAACTGTTAGAATAATATTATTCTGTTTTAAAACCACCTATTTAAATAAGAGTAGGAAACGTTGGCCGTAATGAAATTGGAGAGGTACAATTTATAGGGTTTGATTACCAAACAACGTGTGCGTATTATGCGTGATTAGAAGCATTTTCCCACACTTTCAGCACAATTTTACGTGTGCATATTATGGATGAAGGCGTATTATATATGGGGAATTACGGTAGTATATCTGTGGTTGTGCTTCACACAAGATCTACTTATATACTTGTGTATACGGTATTTGTATCTGGATTTATTAGTTTTCACCTTTTATTGATTTCACGCACTGGAAAGAGAGTCGGCGAAATGATCAAACGATTCTTCCTAATAACAGACTGGAAATTCTCTGGAGTCATTATTAATAAACGATCATTTAAGAGTCAATTACATCTTTTTTTTTAATCATTTTTCTTGTGTTAAAGGAAAGTTTTTTTTTTGTATTTGAATGCTTTGAGGCAAATTCTTTCTTAGGAGAAATTGCTTGCTCCTGGATGTGCTGAAGACACGAAGAATTTATTTTCCACTTAATTATTTAGATTCCATAGCCCGCTTTCTCTAGTTGAATTCTGTTACTCCCATTCTCAGATAAAACCGAATCAGATTACTTTTTTTAAATAGTAAAATGAACCACATGACACTGGCAAAATTATCGTTACATCCTTTGTTCAATCCCGTAATTAATTAATTAAAATCAGAGAAATCCATGTTGAGTGATGGTTTGCGCTGTGTATGATTTGAGAACCAAGTCTAATTTGCAGGTGACTTAGCAGGAGGCGATGCACTTATGTTTTTGGTTGATTTCATAAAGACATTGAAATATCTTAAATAAAATATTCATTCTCCTACTTCATCGTAAAGATGAGACGAAGCCTTTCCATGATTCTAGAACAAGATAGATACTAGTGAAATTTAGATACTATTTAAATATAAATACTAGTTAACTTCAGACACTAATTAACATTTTACGTTTTCATCAATTGTGGGAAATTAGAATTCTATATGTGATCCTCTCTTTAAAATGTCAAGTTAGGATTCTATGGAGGTTAATAAAATTGGCAATATATATATATACAGATACATACATACATACATACATACATACATACATACATACACACAAACGAACACACACACGCACATATATATGTGTTAATAAATACACATATACCTACCTTTGATGCACACGTGTATACGGTCGCTAATATATAGTTATCTCATTTACCTAATCCTAAATATATATATATATATATATATATATATATGTGTGTGTGTGTGCGTGTGTGTGTGTGTGTAAATATTCTTGGAATGCATCTGTGGAAGTGACAAAATGAATACGTAGCAGGCGCGTTCCGTCATTCCTTTGATAAAGTCCTTCAGAGGATATATATATATATATATATATATATATATATATATATATATATATATATATTTTTTTTAAAGAAAACACACAACTTTAACGCTCAATGGATATATATATATATATATATATATATATATATATATATATATATATATATAAAAACAAATGTTTGGAGGTACAAAATTTATAAATAGTTTTAAAACTAGGAAACCATTGATTTTAATATTAAAAGTCTCTAGAGCCCTTTCAGCCAACATCTCATCAGGAGACAATCGTTGGATTAGCGAAATGAATAATAGCGATATTGAAGAGCAAAAAAAAAAGGAAATACACTAAAATAACAAAACAAGTATATATACTTGTAACGAGGGAAGGGTTATCGTGTAAATAAATAGCGAGGGACAGTTAAAATAAAATATCCCCCAACAGATTCAGAGACCTTATAAATTCTTTCTGCCGGCAGAGAGAAGGTTTTCTAAATCCTATACAGACCGATTCCAAAATCTTCAAATGATTATTGGAATCGGCTGTATGAATAATTCTAAACCACTCTTTTTTATACAACTTGGCACAAGCTATATTCTCAACTAAATGTTGAGCAATAGCCGATTCCATATTCATGGGGGGAAGATAGCATATTCTATCTATCTTACCAAGTCGTATTTTGGAAGGAACGTGCTGATTAATTCTAGTTTCCAAATGCAAGGTTGTACGCCCCACATAACCAGCAGCACACTGGCAATTAAATTCATATACTAAATTACTCAATTTGATGTAGGGCAATACATGTACCCTTCCCTCGTTACAAGTATATATACTTGTTTGTTATTTTAGTGTGTTTCCCCCTCTTTTTTTTGCTCTTCAATATCGCTATTATTCATTTCGCTAATCCAACGATTGTCTCCTGATGAGATGTTATTGAAAGGGGCTCTAGAGACTTTTAATATTAAAATCAATGGTTTCCTAGTTTTTAAAACTATATATATATATATATATATATATATATATATATATATATTATTTAAAGAAAAACACACAACTTTAAGGCTCCATTTGTAATAATTTATCTCACCAGAGAATTTTATTTTTCTCTGGATCTTCAGACTTCACTTTCAAAAGGTGAAACGAAAAATGAATTTAAAATTTACACTTTTGACGGGCAGTAATATATAATATGCAGTTGGCATAGAGGGTGGTGAGGAGTTGTATGAGAGACGTGGTAGAGTTTAGAGAGGGAAGGGAGCGTTTTAAAATTTATTTTTATATTTCTTTTTATTATAATTCTTTATATAGAGGAAGGAGCGGATAAGGATCAGACGTTGATCTATTTAATCGGTCAACTCAACGGAAATGATATGGGAAAAGGAAAATGAGAAAAAAAGGGAAAAAGAAAAATATAAAAGGAAAAATTCTGTTATATTTTTAAACGCAATCCTCAAAGCATAACTTAAAGATTGTGTCTAAGCATGACACATACCGTCACCGCTCGGCGTTGACCTCACTGTCCACTTATATACTTATATTTGCATACGCACCACTAGCCCTTAAGTATACCATATATGATCACGTTAACCCCTAAATATTGTACACATTAACACTATATATATATATATATATATATATATATATATATATAGGGCCTGATTATGACCTTTTTTGGGACCACTAGGCTAATGAAATTACCCCTCCACAAATGTGATGCCACTCTCTAACCGGCCCACACGTCTTGAATATTTTTTACTTGTCATATATTTTATCGACATTTATACAGTTTGAATAATCTTATACTGCAAATTCTTTAAATAAACTAGAGCGTCTACCTTCTGTTTTTCAATAAAATATATTCTGTAAGAAATACCACTATTTTGCTATTTATTGCATACTAAATTAGCACATATTTCAACAGAATTGTAGCAATAAATAAAAAAAAAGATTTATTATGACTAGGAATATTACAATAAAACAACCAAAATAAATATGAATTTGTTGTTTTGGTATCATTTCAGTTTATGAAACTATTAAAAAGTTACAATCAAGAAATAAGGATCACTGGTTTATAAAAATTTCTAAGATTTAATATTCGTTGTCTTCCTTTGTCCCTGTTGCCCTTTAAGTGTCCCGTGAGTATCAGATTTTCCAAGCCCTCCTTCCTCATTATTTGTCATAGAAACTTCAGGTGTCTCTTCCTGATGTTAAGTATTAGTTTGCTTTTTTTTTCCATTTTCTCCAAAACTTCGTCATCACTCACAAGTTCGGTCCAGGGTATCCTCAGCATCCTTCTGTAGAACCAGATTTTTGTTGCATCATATCACCTCTCCATCTATGAGGAAGTCGTCCAAAACTCACTGCCATACAGGAAGATAGGTATAGCATAGCTGTTTAGTACTCTGTTTCCAGCGAAATTTTCCTATTTCTCAGTACACTGCTTAGCATTTGGCATGATTCCTTGCCTATCTGTATACGCCTTCGGATTTCAGTGTCACTCTTTCCTTCATCTGTTAAAATAATTGCCAAATATTTAAATTTCCACTCTTGTTTGATTTTGGTATATCCGATTTGCAAGTTACACTTTGGGTTCATCCTGTTGCTAACAATCATGTATTCTGTCTTCTTGCAATAGATGCTTAATCCTTTCTTCTTCCTTTCTGTAATTACATTCTGTAAGAGTTTTTGTATCTCTCTTTCTGTGTCTATTGTCAATACTGTGACATCTGCGTACCTTATGTTGTTAATATTGTGGCCGCCAATAATGAATCATGGTAGGACACCTAGTTCTCTCAGAATCGCTTCGTTGTATATGTTCTATAATTCTTGTGAGAACACATATTCTTGTCTTACACTCCTTTCTATTTTTGCATATCTGCTAAATTCATTTTCTATCCGTATGCAGGAATGCGTTTTTTATTCTAAAAATGTCATTTATTTCTGTATTTATTGACGAAACTCCGAGTGAAAATTCAAAGAACGTCGTCCCATTGTCTAGGATATGAAAATAACACATGTCAATGAGAAATTTTATTTTCTTTGGATTGGAAACGTGAAAGAAAACGACGCCTAAACAAAAGAGATATATTATGGGTCTTCCGAAAGTCGAAAAGATTGTATTCAGTTTTGCATTTCAGAAATGCAAACGCATTTTCTGGAATGAATGGCAGGGAGATGGAATCGGTAAAATTTGGCAGGGGGGCCTTGGTACCAATGCCAAAGGACGTAAACAAAAAAAAGAGCCAATCAGAAATGTGGGAAAAAAATTAGTAAACAGATGATTCATCAACACTTGCTTCTCAACCAAAGGGTAAACGAGAAGACCGACCCAGACAGAGGTGATAAAAAAATAAATAATAAGAATGAATAGCATTAGTAATAAAATTATAGGAATAATTATGAGTGTATTGACTCAGAGTGTTGGGATAAAAAACAACAATAATACGATGGAATAAACCTAGTAATAAAATAATATGAATAATGAGTGGTATATTGATAAAGGGTGTTGGGATAAAAAGTAACAATAATAAGATGGAGAAAAACTAGTAATACATTAATAGTAATATAAAACAGTATATCTGGCTATAGGGTTGTAATCAGTATTGTAGCTAAAGGGGTGTGGAGGGGGTAGACCTATCCGTTCGTCATTTTTATGGGGGCGGCACTTTTATACCTGCTGTAGTCTATAACCCTGTATAGTCTGCAATGAAATAAAATTAGTTTAAATGGTTGAACAGGACTCACAGACGAAGGACCATTTCGATTTTGAGTAACTTAGACACTGGCATATATATTGGCCTATCTACTGTTTATAAAACGACAACTGAGAGGGGAAATAGTTTTTGACGATGTCATTGACGATTTTACTAACAAAAAAGAAAGGAAGTTACTTTGTAGAAAGTTGTAAGTTTTCATTACAGAAATAATGATTGTCCCAATTTTTTTACAATTTTCCCCCTAAATGTCGTTTTTGTGTTTTAACTGTTACAAGTAAAGTTTAAGTATGTTGGGTGTGTATTTTAAAACATACTATATTTGAGTATGTGAAAGTAATACTATAATTGTACACAAACTAGTTTTATAACTTAAAAAGTGAATCACTGTACAATACATATTTTTGTCGGGGTCAAGGGTGGCAAACTCAAGGGCTGACCTGGGCGGCATACAGTCTAGATATGTCACTGGTAGGGACATAAAGCATCAATAATATGGTGAAATCAAACTAGTAACAAAATAATAATAATAATGAAGACTGTATTGATTCAGAGGGTTAGGCTAAAATGTATCAATGATAAGGTGGAATTAAAGTAATAATAAAATCATAGTAATAATGAGTGAATTTACAAAAACAGTTGGAAAATTGACAATTATAGGATTGTGCGAAACTACTGAAATGTGTTAGGGTCTTCGGAGAATAACAACAATAACATTGAATAAAACTAGTAATAAAATAATAGTAAAAATGAAGTGTGTATTGAGCCCAAAAGATGGAATAATAAAACAATAACATCAAATATAATTATTAATACACGTTGTCCCAGAAGTCACCTAGGGATTTAAAAATATAGTCATTTAAATATGTTTTTGTTATTTAAAATTATTATAATATTAAATTATTATTATGTAAAATTATTCTAATGTAAAATTATTCTAATGTAAAATGATTCTAATGTAAAATTATTCTAATGTAAAATTATTCTAATGTAAAATTATTCTAATGTAAAATGATTCTAATGTAGAATGAAAATTCAAACATTGGAAATATAATTCCTTTTAATTATGAAAAATAAGCTGATGTAAATCTCCTCCAATTTCGACTTCACATGCTCTTTCAATGTCATTTTTAACCCAGGGTTGATTCGGTCTGGCTGAAGAAAACGAATTTCTCCACGTACGTTATCTTCGAATTGCTGAAATGTGGTAAGAGGACTTGGATAATTTAATAGTCAAGGTAAAATAATAAAAGCATGAGTGTTACAGGGTAAGGGCGAATAGCTCTCTAGGGAGCGTATATAAATGGTTGGCAGAGCAAAAGATTATAAGCTTTTTGATTGATTTGATTTTTACGACTTATCTACCTTTTCAAGGTTATTTAAATCCATAATATATTCTTAGACTGTAAGAATTTTTTTTAGATAATTAGGATTTAATGATATAATTCGTACTAATTAATCCATAGTTGTGGGGAGAAGATGTGACTTAATGTCTTTCCCATGAATCTTTGATCATAAATGAATATAATGAAAGTGACTTGAATTGTAATTCGGCTCCCGATTTTCAATTCTGAACAGTTATCCCTTACACAACCCGCACATCCAAACTTACAGCACCAGGTATTCTCAAGCAGTCACTCATCTAGGTACTGACCAGGCTCGACGATGCTTAACTTCAGTGATCGTACGAGAACTTGTTTGTACGTGATATAACCGTAAGCCAAAGCATTACCTGGTGTTTAAATGGATAGAAGTTGTGGAGAATCATGATCGCACATAAAAGTACACTATTGAAATAACACTCTTCACTGGAAAATGAAAATCCATTGTTTTAACAGGGAACTTAATAAAAATTTGTTGTGGGTGAAATCTTTCGTAAAAGCCTATATTTCTACAAATCCGAAGATTACCTGTTATATGAACTCGACCAGAAAATACCTTAACGAAGTCTTTAATAAACAAAGTTGACCGCGATGGGACTCACACTCAGTAAGAAAAGACCAAAGCAAAAGCGGTTACAAATATATATCGAACAGAGTCCTAAGGGAGACAATAATTAGATGAAGAATTCCAAATTAAGTAATGTATATGACAAGGTTTATTTGGCAATCGTCTTGATTACCAGCTAAGCGAAACATTAGCATAAATTCTTGTCTGGATTCTAATATCTCCTTTTTACATGTTTGTAAAATAATTTTTGATAACTTTCCATTTATCTCTTCAATAAATATATTATGAACATGGTAACGATCATAAACAAAGAATTAACTTGTATGAATAAGGTGGAAGCCAAAAATTTCACTCCACGAAATCTCTTCATTCAAAATGGGTTCAGTTCTAACGATTATTCTCACTTTCTAGTCATTAGGAATTTCAAATACATTTATTTCTTGGTCAGTTAAAACCTGGCTTTTAAATTCGGGATAATCAATGACAGACGGATGTTAAAAATCTTCGACGCTAATTAAATTGACTAAATCGCTCGTAAAATAGGGGATAATGTTTTAGAAGGAATAATTTTTGTCGATTCGCATTCATTAGACCTACTACTACTACTGCTACAAACTACTAAAGTTGCCCATCCCCAAATTCGAAACTGTACACAATTATTAATAACGTTTCAAAATTGACACTTATAATTAAAAACAAAGTTCTAATAATTCTTTTTTGATCAATTTAAGACTGTACACACGCACACAAATATATATATATATATATATATATATATATATATATATATATATATATCGGCAGCCTATTTTCAGAGGGAAATGTTTCGTTGAATAATTTAGACATGTGCTGTCTAATTATTTTTAATTGGAACCATTCATATTCATGGATACGCTTTTTGGTGTCATTATTGAAGGACGAGAGAAAATTGCCGTGTTGATACATATTTCTTTTATTTCCGAGTACTTTCGACATACCACAATGTCATCATCAGGGTATTGTTTATTAGAAGATAAATATTGTAGTGTTCATTAGTGAACACATAAAATTATAATGAATAGTAATAATATATATATATATATATATATATATATATATATAACTTGTTATTTTTAAAATAATACGCTAACACAACCTACTGATATCACTGAGCAGCATTATTGAATAGCAAATATGCTCTTGGTGTTGAAAGTGTGCGACATGCACTCGAAAGAAATCAGCGAATGACAATAGGAAAAACAGATGACCTTAGGATTCTACAGACTCTAGAAAGAATCAACCATTTTGAAAACGCTGTCTGCTTCGTCTTGTACAGGTTTTTTTTTTTGTTAAAAGAAAACGAAAAGTCAGTTGATGGTGATCCCGAAAAAGTTTAGCAAATACATAGACATCCAAATACCGTTAGATTAACGGAAGTTTACACGCGCACCTAAGTTGAGGATAAAATGTCAAAATTAGTTTTTCATTTTTCTTCCATGGATAATAAAACAAGCAAGAGTAAATTTCTTGAATAATTAATCATAAATGACAATTGCAATAAGATTGGCGGATGAAGCTCGATTGTAAACAGTTGTCTGAAATCGCATTGTTTGTGGCTCGATTTATTTAGTTGGGCTGGCAAAATTATTCCATTCTATTTCATGACTACGCATTCTTGACAAAAGCTGTATATTTCTATTGTTTCTTTTAGCCTTCCTTTCATCTGAAGTATTAAATACCCCTTTTCCAATCGTTGAAAACTCGAGTCATCTTCTTAGATAGCCGAGTCTGATCGAGACTTTCATATGGATGCCATGAATGGCGTCATATTCGTTCAAATGTATCTAAGGTGTCAGCTGTATACAACCGATTTCTCAGATCAATATTTAGATAGGACTTGGAGCGAATGAAACCTGTTAGCAAGGATCGTCCTCCTTCAAACCTTGTGGACTGGCGCTATATGATCACAAGAACTGTACCAAATAACCGAAACCACGAAACTTGAGGGCTATAAAAGCACCAACAACTAAAATTGATCTCACATGTAACACGAAGATAAAATAATGGCATAATCAAGATCTTGACGTTATACACTATTTCAAATAAAAGGTTAGGAAGGAAAACCCCATAAGTACTGGAAAAATCGAAAACAGCTTCTGGACTTGTGAAACCTATTTTCCTGAAAAATTCTTTTAAGAGAAAGATTTTTAAATTTTACCCGTGAGTGATACTGGCTGCTCGTTCAATGAATGCTGAATGTTTCCTTATAAGGAAACGGCTAATATTAACATTACCATTTCAGAAAATATCTGATTCCGATAGATAGAAAAGAAACAGTCAGAGTGTTACAATGATGCCGATGTGAAATTTTGTCGCATCTTTAAACAAAATTCATTCTTCATATAAATGTATAGCATCATTACTCGCTTATTCAGGTTTTCTATGGAGGTTCAGCTAAATTGCATATTCAATCATAACAGAACGATACCAATTTTTAATCACGCTATTCTACTAGATCCTTCAAATTTTTCAAATTTGGCAAAAAGTGTCGAATGGAACAAAATACAGGATCAGGTGGAGAGGACGGACATTTTTGAAAGTAATAGCCATTTTAAAAACGTGCGTCCTCTCAGCCTCATCTTGTATTTAACCTTGGAGAACATTCTGCTTCTGAAGGAAATTTCTGTCCCAGCTAGACATAACTGTTTCAGCATCATATTTTCAGCATGGTCATCTCACTCAGGATAGTCACACGTCGATTTTATTTTACCAATAAAACGATTGTTTTCTCTTGAGAAAAACGAGTCGTTCAAACAAGCAAGTTGCTCACTATAGGACACTATCATTTTGTTCCGCTTCCAGCAATGTGTCATGTTTCGTTGAATCCCAACCTAGAAAATAATTAGGTTGAGTTTTTGAAGACAATGCTGAGTTGAGTTTTGATCATCTTGGAGTCTAGCAATAAATCAATTTTTAACGTCAGTGTGCATCACGTCGAAGAATATATTTTTTTTACCCAATACAAGGCCCAAGGGTGTTAATGAGGTTGTTGCGTGGAAGTGCAGATTATGAGGATATGTTGGAAAAATAACAGTAGACTTGAAACGGTTAAGACAGTATGGTTCGGGAAGCTTTCTCTAGACAGTGTTCCGCAAAGATGCAGTTCTCTGGAAAGTAGATTACTGAATGTAACTTCCTGGTTACCAATGGAATACGAAAGGAATGGGGATGATTCGTTCCCGTCTAGGTGGCATGGCGGATCTGAGCTGTAAAGGTCTGAACTGGTGGAACGAATGAATGTCGATCATCAGAACATTTGCCATAGAAGGAGCGATAGAGTAGCGATAGTTTCGACGTTTCGCCTGTGAGGAAAGGGGTTGTAGAGTAGGATATCACTCATCATCTACAAGGACGTATAGATGCTTTCGACCTCTATCAAAGCTGGAAAGTGAGAATTAAGCAGCTTCAACCCAGATCTGTTAGCAATTCATTATTTTTGGTTTGATCTGTCTCTTGTACAGACAGAGCATAACAAGGGAACTTTCTGCAGCGGCTCAAAGAACCGACCATTTTTCCAGCATCTTTAACGATGGCTCATCTATACGAGTTCCACTATGTCTGTGTTGATTATTTACAGGAGAAATAAGTAAAGAAAGCTAAATGTTTACATGCCAAGTCATTATTATTTCCAAAAGCACACATGAAAATCCCTTTTTTTTTAAAAAAAAACTCGAATGTTTCCTAAATTATGAAATCAACGCAGATAACAATCAATATAAACTGACAATTCTATGACTTCGCTAACATTGCACCAAATATAGCATCGTGAACTTTTGCATCGACTTAATATTTTTGCCTATTTCTAATTAAATAAATATTATTTTATTATCTTTTCATTTATAGCGGCATTGAGGATGTGCAGGTGGTTTAATGGTTAGCGTCTGGCAATGAAACATTAATGAGCCAGGCTCGAATGCCGGCCGAGTTCGTTGCGATCACTTTCGCGCAAATTCTCACGAGAAAGGTATGAATCTATCTCTCCTCTCCACCCAGCTATAGACTAAGGTGTAGTGTAGACCTATTGTGCCTTGTTTGGCAACCAGTCTAGAAAAAGGAAAATTCTGAATTCAACACCTGTTGGGTATGGGTCTCGCCACTCCATCTTGTAAAAAACCTACTAACTTCGGAAACCACAGCGTTTTGAGAGCTGAGGTGCCATAGAGCTCACTCTATTTACCAATCTCCCCACAAGAAAAAATGTGACACAAGGTCAATTTTTAACGTGGGGTGTTCCGAGCTCACAGGCTCGGGCGAAAACTGCCTGTAAATTCCGTATACACAGGGTCGAGTGACTACTTTCTCAATGAGTTTTCCCTTTGTAATAGCCTTGTCTGAGTTCCTCTCCGCCCAGAAGCAGAGAGTTCGCTAAGAGAGGAAGAGAAAGCTTCCTCCTCGTCCAAAAAGCCTCCTCCTCGATGCCATACACCTGACCAAGTTCTAAGGGACTTAAAGGAGTATTGCGGCAAATATTCAAATTAATAACTGGATTCTTTTTAATTCATCGACAAGGGATATTTTAGAGCATTTTTCGTTGCCAAAGTGTTAGATTAAGATCCCAGTAGAGATGTAAGAAATCCATACAAAGTAAACGACGCAACAATTTCAAATGCTCAGCTTCAAAACCCGTACACGATTTCATACTAGAATATTAACGCAACGCAAACTTTCAATACTATTTCAGAATGAAGTAAGCATATTCTTTTATTTTCTGTAACTCCTCATGGCTCTTGACAATTTACTGTCGTTTGTTGCTTAAATAAATTTTAACCCTTTAACATTTCGTTTTGGTTCTGTTTGTATTAAATTCTCTCAGGACTTGTTATGCGTACAGAAATTTCAAATGTCTTTTTCTAATTTCCATTTTATTTAAAACGTCCTCGTTACTCATATAATCTGTCGTTAGATTTCTCAGTATCATTCTGTAGAGCCATATCTCTGTCACTTCAAGTCTCTTCATCTGTGAGGAAAATGTCCAGTATTCCTTACCATAAGAAATTAGATATTACAATCAGTTCAGCACACTGTATTTGTTTCTAACGAAAATGTCTCTTAATACTTTGCTTTGTTTTGGGAAGGCAGCTTTCATTATTCCAATGCATATTCGGATTTCTGTGTTACATTTTCCACCATCAGATAACTGAAATTGTGTACCTGTCGTTTTTGACGTTCCCAATACTTAGCTCCCATATCGTGCCGTCCATTTTGCTGACGACCATATATTCCTTCTTCTTACAGCTAATTGTCTTTTCTTTACGCTTTCCTTTACTATCCCAAGAAATACATTGAAAAAACGTAGAGACTGCTTTACTACCCGCATCATTTCATCCTAAACGCAAGGAAATGAATATAAAAATTCCACAATTCCCAAAAGTAACTCCCTCACCACTAACAAAAACGCAGACCTTTCAAAACTCTATCAATAAAATTTGAGAACCAACTAGTTATCTCCAACATTAGAAACATAATCACCACATCCAAGACGATCAAAGATCTAGTTATTAAGAAACGTAGAACGAACACCACATCAGATTCCGGGCTATATAATATTGAATGCCTTCATAAGCAGAAAAAAAAAAACAAAAAAATAACTATATAGGCGAAACATTCAGAAATCTAAAAGTCCACATTTACGAACATAAGAACGATCTGCGTTGGGAGAAACCTCTGAACTCGCATGTAACACAGAAATAAAACAGGACATTGCGTCGATTAAATAAATGCCACCTTATTAAGAAAATAACATAATTTGTTACGTAGAAAATACTTAGAAGGAATCCTGATAAATATTTTAATATATAAACACACTTTATTACATCTTTTTTATAAAATCTATAATTAAGGGATCTAAGATCAGACTACACACAACCGGCATAACCTAAATTCTTTCATTCCCACACAAAATATCACCCAAGCAACATACCGGCAATACCAGGCAGAAATAAAATGCCCAATAGCCACAAGCAAACAAATCACACATAAACCAAGTAGAATTATGGTACACAAATACACAAGAATGATACACACGAACGCTAAGAGACAAGACAAATACATGTGAGGTCTACTTAAACAATTAAAAATAGAAACACAAAATTAAAAAATACCAAAACTTTCTTTTCCATATTATTTTCTGATGAAGCTTAAATAAAAAAACGAAACATGTTAAATTTATAAACGTTTCCTATTTGTTCATAATTCTGTGATTATGTCAGATTCTAATTTATATTTGATCTTAATTCACACACACACACACACACACACACACACACACACACACACACACACATATATATGTATATATTATTTTTATTTACATATACTCGGGTGGTGTGAAAAAAGCTAGATAATACAATTTGTAAATAAAAAAAAAGAAGACAAACTGATATCAGAGGAAAATTATTCAAGAAAAAAAGAAAAGACTAAAAACATTCATACCACTTGAAAATAATGAACTATCATCGCAATGTCTCGCCAAAAGAAAAAAAATACCAACTGAGTAAATTAAGTTAAAACGTAAAAGTGCTCAATACACCGAGTAAAAACTAGATAACCTAAAGAGCCAGAACTTACCTACCTAGGTTTCACTTAACGGATTGTTAGGATAACTATGGATCCAGAGTTATCCTGATGATCCATTAGGTCAAACCTGGGTAGATAGGTTCTGGCTCTTTAGGTTATCTATCTATCTATCTATCTATCTATCTATCTATCTATCTATCTATCTATCTATGTTTGTGTGTGTGTGTGTGTGTGTATGTAGATGTAAAATATTCCAACACCGACGAGAAAAATGGATTTTGTTGCATGTTTTATACAATTGTTAACTCAATAAAAGTTCCTAGAGCCTCTTAAAATAGATGTTAACTGAATGAGGTTCTCGCTAGACTGTAAAAGGATGGAGTAAAAATTGGAAATAATGAACTTACAGAGGTTAAGATCATATTGATCGAGGATCTGTCCTCTTGGTAATTCGTTTTACCATGTAATAATTCTGGCGAAGAAGCTGTACGAGTAGAAAGTCCTCCTTACTAATGGAATACGAAGCGAATAAGGATGCGTCGCACCTGTGTTTCTGGTTTCGAAGGTCTAAACTGATGGAACTTAAGAATGTAGATCGTCTTCAGTGATTTAGTGATCATTTTTGGAACGATTTTTATTTGGAGACATTTATTTTCCTATGATACAAAGTCTAAAAAACTATCTCTGTTCATGCGAGCATTCGGCTTTATCGCCGCCGAAGAAATCTTTGACCTAAAAGTCAGTATGAAAGACTTTGGTTAGGTTTCTCATAACGAATGCCTTTTGATAAATGGCTGCCTTCAGAAGAGCGATACAATTAATACATAATCTATTTCTATATGTTGTGTAGCTTCAGGATGTGGTCGATCATGGCTCTTCACAACTTCATCTGTTTCCTAGCACTTAGTAATGTTTGTTTTTTTTTAACATTTTTCATTCACTGTTAAAACCCTTTCCTGATATTTAAACTTAACTTATTTGATTTAGACATTTCCAGTTCTTAGGTCGCATATTAGACATATATTCTGTCTTCTTGGGCACCTCGAAGGGCGGTAATGGTTAGCAAGCTTGTCTCTCTAGAACAATTACGACTAAGTAGTGAGTTCGATCTCCACTGGGTGCCTAATACTTTCGGCCTTGTGCGACATCTAAGCTATGCTTGGAAAATCAATATATTATGTCTTTAAATTGGTCCTTAGTTCTTTCTTTCCGATTTCTTGTCAAGGATATCATTTATTTTTTTTTCTTTTGAATCTACCATCAACATAGTTTTAATGCGTATCTCATAGGGTTAAGATTACGCTAACCTATAATAAATCATTAGTGGATTCACCAGCTATCTTTGGAAGGCCCCGCCGTATCGGATGAATACAGAATACTTGTCGAAATTGCCGTGCCTTTTAAAAAAGGTGTTGAAAGCAAAACTTCGAGGGTATTTTCGGATAAGTGTTCTTTTTTGTTTTTTTTAGGTCATTCACAGAATTGGCAATACGATGGATGGAACACTTTAGTCTTCGAATTTACGGGCCATCATTCCGACTTAGCAGATATTTCCAATCCTTAAAAGGTGTTTGAAAGTGAGGAATTTCTGGAATGATTCGAAAGTAATAGTAGAAGTGGAGCAATATTTCAATGATAATACATTAGAATTTCTTTGGAAGGGTTAAAAAAAATCTCGAGAAATGATGTAGCAAGTGTGTAGAACTGCGAAGTGAAATATGTGAAATAGCCTAGATGTTTAATGGATTTACGTCATTTCATTTTTGGATGGGCGAAGTACCTTTCAACAACCCCAGCATAATAAAATAAAGATTCAGGTAACATTTTTAAAACCCTCTTTTTGGGAAATATTCCAAACGAAAAATTACCCTTTGCTACAGACTGGTTACAAAGTAATGCGTAAAAAATCTTGATTTTGTAGTGTATCAAAAGTATTTTCGCTTTTTACAAACCGCTAAACCAAATCTTACTTCATGAAAAACAGCTAAAAACTACCTATGATGTTGTTGTTGATATTATTATTATTATTATTATTATTCCTTTCATTTCTTATGTGTACTCACTTCTTTCCGAAATGACATTTTTCACTGAGTATTTTTGAAAAAAAAAATTACATAGACAAAGCCCTTCGTAAGGTGTGGGCTGTACTCGTGAGAAAATATTTTCTGTATTTCTTTAAGGCATCGGCTTCCAGGAATCCCTTCAATTAGTCTACTGGAATCTTTTCCAACCAATCCTAGGGCTCCAACTACAACAGGGATTGTTGATGTTTCCATGTGCCACATTTTCGAGATTTCGATTTCAAGGTCCTTGTATTTTGATAGCTTTTTGAAAAGAAAATAAAATAATAATAATAATAACAATAATAATAATAATAATAATAATAATAATAATAATAATTATTATTATTATTTTATTTCCTTTGCTTTCTGGTGTATACTCATTTCTTTCCGTGTCCCGACCAGAGACCTAAGGTCAGAAATTGCATCATGGCATTTTCCAATGAGCACTCTTGTAAAAAAAAAATCGTGCATATTTTACATAGATAAAGCCCTTCATAAGGTGTGGGCTGTACTTGTGAGTATAATTTTTTGTATTTATTTAATACATGGGCTACCAGAGATTCATTCAATGTGTCTACTGGAATATTTTCCAATCAATTAGATGGATCCAACTACAACTGGAATTGTTAATGTCCTCATGTGCCACATTTTTGAGATTTCGATTTCAAGGTCCTTGTATTTTGATAGTTTATTTGAAGATCTTCAAAGACACATTGCAGTTTGTAGGGACTGCCATTTCAATAAGGAAGCACATTTTGTCTTTGCGGTCTCTAATCACGATATCAGGGCGATTAGCTTTGATTGTTCTCTCTGTGTGTATCGTAAAGTCCTATAAGATTGTTATAGGTCCTCTCTCCCTAACCAGGTCTGTGTGGTGTTCATAGCAATTTCTTGCCGTTTACTTTCCGTAAGTGTTGCAGATTTTCCAGTGTAGATATTATCCCACTCTGTCCTCCCTTTTTTTATATCCATTTGGTGCCAAATCCACGCAGTCTCATATAAGATGGTCAATTGTTTCTAGATATTTATTTCAGAATCTGCATTATTATTATTATTATTATTATTATTATTATTATTATTATTATTATTTCCTTTGATTTCTGGCGTTTACACACATCTTTCCGTGTCCCGCCCAGGGACCTAAGGTTAGAAATGGCATCATGACACTTTCCACTGACAAAAAAAAAAAAAAAAAAAAATTACATAGATAAAGCCCTTCGTAAAGTGTGGGCTGTACTTGGCAGAAAAATTTTTTGTATCTCTTTGAGGCATGGACTTCCAGGAATCCCTTCAATTAGTCTACTGGAATCTTTTCCAACCAATCCTAGGGCTCCAACTACAACAGGTATTGTGGATGTTCCCGTGTGCCACATTTTTGTAGATTTCTATTTCAATGTACTTGTATTTTGATAGCCTTTTGAAGATCTTCAAAGATACATTGCAGTCTGTAGGGACTGCCATATCAATAAGGAGGCACTTTTTTTGTTTGTGGTCTCTAATAACAATGTCTGGGTGGTTGGCTTTGATTGTTCTGTCAGTGTGTATTGTGTATTATTATTTATTATTATTATTATTATTATTATTATTTCCTTTGATTTTCTCTTGTAGACTCATTTCATTCTGAGTCCATCTAGAGACTTAAGATCAGAAATGACATCATTACATTTTCCGCTGGACGTTTTATAAAAAAAAACAAAAACAAAACAGAACAAAAGAAAAAACATTACACACATTTTACAGATATAAATCCCTACATAATGTGTGGGCTGTACTTGTGAATACAATTTTTTGTATTTCTTTAATGGGATTGGCTACCAGGAATTCCTTCACAGCATCTATCCGACCCTTTTGCAATCACTCCGAGTGCTCCAACTACAACTAGAATTATTGTTGCCATCATGTGCTACGTTTTTGAGATTTCTACTTCAAGATAATTGGGTTTCGATATTTTTTGAAGATCTTCACCGATAGATTACAGTCTGCTTGGACTGCAATGTCAATTCTGCTTTTGTTGTCATTGAATCCAAATGTCAAGGCTTTTGCTGTATTTCTGCTTTTGTTGTCATTGAATCCAAATGTCAAGTATTTGCTTGGACTGCAATGTCAATTCTGCTTTTGTTGTCATTGAATCATCAAGGCTATTTGCTTGGACTGCAATGTCAATTCTGCTTTTGTTGTCATTGAATCAAATCAAGGCTATTTTGCTTGGACTGCAATGTCAATTCTGCTTTTGTTGTCATTGAATCCAAATGTCAAGGCTATTTGAAATGTAATTCTGCTTTTGTTGTCATTGAATCCAAATGTCAAGGCTATTTGCTTGGACTGCAATGTCAATTCTGCTTTTGTTGTCATTGAATCCAAATGTCAAGGCTATTTGCTTGGACTGCAATGTCAATTCTGCTTTTGTTGTCATTGAATCCAAATGTCAAGGCTATTTGCTTGGACTGCAATGTCAATTCTGCTTTTTGTTGTCATTGAATCCAAATGTCAAGGCTATTTGCTTGGACTGCAATGTCAATTCTGCTTTTGTTGTCATTGAATCCAAATGTCAAGGCTATTTGCTTGGACTGCAATGTCAATTCTGCTTTTGTTGTCATTGAATCCAAATGTCAAGGCTATTTGCTTGGACTGCAATGTCAATTCTGCTTTTGTTGTCATTGAATCCAAATGTCAAGGCTATTTGCTTGGACTGCAATGTCAATTCTGCTTTTGTTGTCATTGAATCCAAATGTCAAGGCTATTTGCTTTGATTCTTCTGTCGTTGTCTATTTCAAAATCCCATGAAATTTTTATAGGTCCTAATATCTGTAACTTGATGTTCATGTCAGTTTCTTTATATCTCCTTTCTGTAAAATTTGCAGATTTTCCAATTAAGGTACTGGCCCACTCTATCATACCAGGTTTTATATTTAATACCTTGCAACCTGATACAAGATTGTCAATTGTTTCTGGATATTTAACACTGAATCTGCATATTAGGCTAACACAATTTTTCAATATGTGTACTTGGTAATTTCTAGTTAGCAATCATTGCTTCTATACAGCAAGAATAAAACCTTCGGCTTTAGCTTTTAGCCCTGCAGCAGGCAGCCACCGATGGATACGGAGTGTGTTTGATACAGGCAGAATATTGACCGTGAAGAAGTTTATCTTGCCATTGTTTTCGTATCTGGTCCATTGCATTTGCTTTCTTTTTAAGTTTTTTTTTTCCAATGCTGTAAGTTTATTTTGTTTTACTTGCATTTCTTCACCTAACTGAAACTCCATTTTGAACTTGTTGGGTTCCTTTATTTATGTTTCTTCATTCCCGTTCTTTGACACGGATCATCATCCAGTCTTCTATACTTTTTAGCTATCTTTGAAGGCTGATTGTTGTAGTTTTGTAAGAGAATTCTAGTTGACCTAATCCTCTGCCTCCTTCAGATCAGGGTACATACTGCCGATAAATATCAGCCTTGAAATGGCGCATGCGATGACAAGTGAGAAGCTTTCTTGTTTTGGCGTCTACTCAATTAATGTCAGCTATGGTCCAATTAAGGATGTTGAAACTGTATTGCACCACAGGTACAGCCAAGGTGTTTATGGCTGATATGCTGTTTTTTTTTTAATTCAACTTGATCTTCAATACCAGACGCATACCCCTGTAGTATTCTTTTCTGACTTCATTTCTGTCTGACACTTTTAAATACTACCACACGGTGCCGAATGGTTTCGCAGGCCCCATGACACGTTGAAGCAGCGTTTGCTGCACAAACCCATTGTTTTAGGTGGACCCACACATAAAAAAATCAAATGATTGAGGTCGGGGAGACGTCTCAGGTCAAGTAAAAATCATATGTGCCTGCTTTCGATATGAATATCCTACCATTGTTAAACGGAACACTCACAACTACACATGTTAAACGTTGAAGACTAGCCACAAATGTACTAGAATGACAAATGTAACCTACTCTACATAGCAACACATCGCCATCTACCGTGAACTTTCTTTAAACTTAACTAAAAAACGAAGGATTTGCAGACATAGGTTTAAGTAAACTTTTGTCTTTGTTTTGGTGCGATGAACCCATCCCAAAGTTTGTAAGAGTATTTTTTATATATCTTGTATCGTCACCAATTAGCGTATTAGAGCTGGGGGAATGGCACAGCTACTGATATTGTCAGAATAAAACAAATGGAAATAAGAAAAATAAAAACAAAAAAACTATTGGACCGCTCCATCAGAATTTTACTTAATGAGCGAAGGAAGAAGATGTGCACCCCAGCAAAAAAAAACAAAAAAAAATAAAAAAAAATAAAAAAATAAAAAACAGCGTTACTTATTTCAGTTCTTTTATGGTTATTAACTAAGCCCAGCTTAATCATCCCACATTTATGTCCCCACCAGATGCAGATTGCGCAACTCATTTAAGAATTTCCGCCAGACCGACGCATCTCAACGAGTGACATAGACTACTAGGAAATGGGTGACTTTATAGAGTCGCTACCTCAAGATTTTTGGTTAACCAAAACTTAAGTGCTTCTCGCTGTTCATCGGCACACCAACCGGTTTTGAATTCCGAGTTCTCTCTTAGACTGGTTCGCAATCAAGGCTAGAGAGTGAAGACTGCTTTGGTATTTAATACACAGACAGAGGTCGAGGAGAAGAGATGAATTTATAACGTACTGAAGGTTAATTATGCGAAAGAGAACATGCTGAATCGGAATCAAAGTGGTAGGTTCCTTGCATCGCTTCTGCTGCCCTGCACTATCTTTATAAGAGTCAGATCAAACTGACTATTGCTGCCATAATTGACCTCGATAGAGTGAAAAAGGTGTGGATGATTAATTATTTTCCACATTATTACGTCTTCCTTAGTTGTTAATCATGAAACGTAAAAAAAAGAGAAGATATTGCTGCTCTATCGCTATTGCTATGGCACATGTTCGGGCGAATTACCTTCCTAAGTTCCTTAATGTGAAAGATTTGCCACCTTTCAGGCGTCTAAAGCGAGGACCACTATACTGTGTTTACGGTGGCAAATCTTTCACATTCACTTCGTGTATTCCACTGAATTTCTCCAGAATTGTTACTTTGTGGAACAAACTTCGGGTGGATGATTCCCTGACAGCTACAAGGGTGGCTCCATCAAGTCCAGGGTCAAACAATATCTAAGACGTCCTTCTTACTCCCTTTTTCCCTCAACCTTGCAACAATCTTCGTTCAGAGACCCACGACTGTCAGAGGCCGTTAGACCTTGTACTGGGCGAACTAAAAGTAGAAGAAAAGTTGTACTTTTAATTAAGATATGAGAAGATAATATAATAAATGGTTTAGTCTTTAAGCACAGCGACGGAATTCACTCCACCAGAAATTTGGAAACGACATATTGTATTTCTTGACATTTGCACCGGAAGCTCTATTACGAACATTCCAGAGTGTTTGGGTGTCAATCTGAGGACAGTGTTGAGGATTCAGAAACAATTGGGTGAGTCTAATGGTGATTACGAAGGTTTTTGAAGCGATCACTAGTGATAGTGATGGTATGTCTTCGTTGATCTTCCCACAAGACCTCAGACTCAACACGGAGATCTACATCAAGTGACTCGAGGAGGTAATGCTGACTTGCGTCAAGGAGGTGGTTGTGGAAGACCCTATGTCTGGCAACAAGAATGGTCATGATGCCATGCAATCAGAAGAACCGAGGCATGACCATCTGACAATTTCTGCAACCACATCACCTCTTACATATGACCACCTAAATCCACAGACTGCAACCCCCTTGATTATTATGTGTGGGGCACAATTGAGGGAAAGACCAACAAGACTCCTTGTAACACCAAAGTTGAATTGAAGGCAAGGATTATGGCAGCATTCACTAATTTATACAAGACAGTCCAGAAAAGCTGCAAGAGATTTCGAAGTCATCTGAGGCCGTGGTTGAGGCCAATGGCGATTATATATATATATATATATATATATATATATATATATATATAGCATATATTCATTCAAACATGTTTCATTAAATAGCGACATATTGTGCATACTTATTTTATACTGAACCGTTCCAGTCCATTGATGTTAAGATGAAATTCATCAAGGGAGGTGCCGTAGTTTTTTTTTTTTTAACCCAAGTACTTTCGATCATCTAAGATCATCTGCAGGAGAAAATTACAAAGACAAATTTATTGTTACTGTGATGGGGGTTTTTAAAAACGCGTGAACGATCTCTGTTATAGGTATTTAAAAAAATTGTTGGTCTCTCGCTGAACTGCGCCACACACAATAAAAGGAATTGCAGTCTGTGGATTTAGGTGGTCATATGTAAGGGATGATGTGGTTACAGAAATTATCTGACAGCCATGACTGGGTTTTCCTGCTTGTGTGGAATGGCACAGAGTTCTGTTGCCAGACATAGACGTAATTTTGGTAAATATATCTGTTAAAATGAGATCTCAGGGATATTTTCATTTTGTCGTCATTTAGACGACAATTTATCCATCGCAGTCTGTATATATTAATTTGTATTTATTGCATTTTATTTCTTTTTTTTTTTTTTTATCACAAATCTCAGCTTGTTATTATACGAACGTTAATTAAGTAGCGTGGCCCGGAGATACAGACATCTTTTTAGGCTGTTCGGCTTTTGTGGGACACTGAATCGCTGATAAAATTACCACCAATTAAAATATATGAAAAATACGTAGGCGACATTGAAGCGTCCAGAATATTTATAACTTGACATTACTTTCTACGGTGTAAAAATTAATATTGTCCCATCTTATTTTTTTTTTACTGTAAAATATGTATTTTCTTTAGTGTTAACGTTTGAACATGACTTAAGTCTTATTCTTTTCGAACTCAAAGTAAACGGATTCATAATAATCACGGAAAAAATTGTTATTAGCTAGAAACAAGAGAAGTCGAAAGAGTACTACAGATTTACATGTGTTTTTGTTTACAAACATTCACATGTTATGCCAATGGCCGGCCGAGAATTATTTAGGTCATACGGTAAAGGTCACGAGAAAATGACTCTTTACAACCTCCAAGTTAGTATCTACTGCTACTACGTTTTTACAAATCGTACGTGCCATAGCGAAAACAGACCAATATTACAGCTGCTGCCAAAAATACTTACAAGAACCGCCCACTGCAGTTTAGGGGCCTTGGTACTATAGTAAAGACGTTGTTGTTTCAAGTATTTTTTTGGCAATAACTGATTCATTTACACTATTTACATTGTTCGGGCTGTTATCGTCATTTTTGTTTTTGTCATATTCACGAAGTTTCGGCCCTTGAATGTTCCGGCCTTCTTCAGGATCTGTCTATATTTCTGAGATGAGGTATTGTAATTATCTACACTATTTACATGGTTCCGGCTGTTGTCCTCATCTTTGTTGCCATATTCCTGATGTTTCGGCCCTAGTACGTTCCAGCCTTCTTCAGGATCTGTCTATATTTCTGAGATGAGGTATTGTAATTATCTACACTATTTACATTGTTCAGACTCTTGTCTTCATCTTTGTTGTCACATTCACTACGTTTCAGTCGTTGTACTCTCTGGCCTTCTTCAGGATATGTCTATATATCTGAGATGAGGTATTTTAATTATTTACAAAATTTACATTGTTCGGAATGTTGTCTTCATCTTCGATATATACACGACGTTTCGGCCGTTGTACGCTCCGTCTTTCTTGAGGTGGCTGGAAATTCGAAAAGATTCCTTTATTTCGTCCAGCAGGGTAATTTTTCTACTCCCACGTTCCACGCCTCTTTTGAATGTCTCAGTATCAATTACCTCCGTTTAAATCGACTCTTCAAATTCTTATTCACCTCATCTGCAGACAAGGATTGAACTCAGAGCTCTTTTGGTTAAGTCACTGGATTCAAACAATGCTTTTATCCACTCGGCCGAAACGTTGTGAATATGGCAACAAAGATGAAAACAGTCCGAATAAACAATGTAAATAGTGTTGATAAGTACAATACCTCATCTCAGAAATATAGACAGACCCTGAAGAAAGCCGGAACGTACAACGGCCGGAACGTACAACGACCGCCACGTATTGAATATGGCAACAAAGATGATGACAACAGTCCGAACAATATAAATACAGTAAATAATTAAAATGCCTCATCTCAGAAATATAGACAGATAACTGATCCAATTGTTGTGTGATAGTTTCACATATTAATAACAATTTTCCACAACTTGATCTTGAAAAACTCTAGGCCCGATCAAGAAGACTTCTAAAAAATTAATTCTGAGCTTTGCAAACTTGGTCGGGCTGTTAAGTTTTTAACACACACTCGTATAAAATTGATTTGATTGTTTGTTTAAGGTCATATCAACTCCTTATGGGTCATTTAATGCCAAGATTTAATTTTCTTAGGAACTTGGAAGGAATAAAAATATGCTAAATGTTATTCTGTTTTCACAATTGAATACGTGGTAGATAATACTCAGCTTTTGTGTATATACATATTTGGAGAGGCAGTGATATGTGTGTTTTATGCTGTAGTTTTGTTGAAGTTATATTCTGGAATACAGTTTGATTTAAGAAATTGTCGGTTATTTTATAGATTAATGTCATTTCTTGTTGGTTGTTTGTTAGTATTTTAAACGGATTTGGATGAAGTTGCTATAAGCATACGTTTTATTGTGTATAGTTCTTCGCATTGGAGGTAGTTCTTGTTTTAGAATATAAATATGTGTTATGGAGTGTCTGATATGAAGTTTGGAAATTATTACTTCATCTTTGCTTGTTTTTAGTTTTTGATGTCATTCTTCTATGGTAGGTTTGATATTTTATAATTTGTTGTTTGGGCGGCCGGTCCATAGTTTCTGTCATTCTTCTATAATAAATGGTTGATCTGAGGTCTATATAGATGATCTTGGTGTTTGAGTTACCTAATAGATCTTTGGAGGTTGATGTTTTTGGCTGACGAATCGGCGCTATCGTTGCCCTTGATGCCAATGTCGCTAGATATTCAACAGAAGATGATATTATATATTGACAAATATTCTATTCTTTTTAGAAGTTTTATAATTAGTTTGTTTACTCGTATAAAATGCACTGTACATATCTGTATATATTTTGTCATTAGCTTTATGCTGAAACAAAGCAAATGCACGAATAAAGCTCCAGACATGATGCATCTCCACCCCGGCATTTTCTCCTGCTAGAGGTTAACGATTATAACACATATACCGTCAGAGATATTATACGTATACTACACTGACCTTAAACAGGAGAGAGAAATTTTGATTTAGGGCAAAGAGCGCACAGAAACTACACTGATCCTAAATAGAAGGCCAGGGGAAACGTTTTGATCCTACCGCACAGATCCTACATTGATCTTTGTCAAACAGCCAGGGAGAGATATAATGAGCTTAGAGCAAGCATATACTACACGGATCATAATGATCTTTGTCATACGGCGAGGGAGAGATATTTTGATCATAGGCAGAGTGAACAGATCCCACACTAATCCGTATCATATATCTGGGGTAAGATATAATGATCCTCAGGTAAGCGCAGGGATACTATACTGATATTTGTCAGACGGTTTGGGTGAGATATATTGATCGTAAGAAAGAGCAAACAGATACTACGCTGATCCTTGTGAAACGTCTTGGGAGAGATACATTGATCGTAGGCAGAGAGCCGATATACTAGACTGATCCATAACAGATAGCTAGGGCGAGATATATTAACCCTAGACAGAGCGTACATATACGACAATAATTATTGACTGACAGCTTGGGAGATATATTGTTCCTAGGTAAAGCACACAGATACTACCTAAATAGAAAATTGGAGAGTCACATTCTGATCTGAGGAAGAGCACACCGATACTACCACCGATACTATTTTATCTTTGTATAATTCCAACATAACACAAACAGTTGTTAGAAGGTTCTATATTACTCAAAATTTTAGAATTATTTTACTTTCTGTAATTTAGAAATGAGCCACTATCACCCAAAATGAGTTTGAAGCATTAATTTATTTATGTGTCTGTATTATTACAAAAAAATTTCAGCCGATCTCTTCTACACCCCTGTGCAAATTAATTGATGTAACTGCATTAGTTTCTTTTCTTTCACCATACAGTCAGTTTTAGACCCACTGACGTGACAGGGTGTAATCGATTTCTATTTTTTCCTCAGATTAGATCATTTGCTGTGGTTTGGAGCAATATGAATTTATTTTCGGGGTGTATGATGCAATTTGTTTGGCATTGATAAATATTGCGTCAGCCGTAATTGCATCAGATTTTTATCACGCCCAGACACTATTGTCTCGACTGTCGATTAGTTGTCCTACAGCCTTTGTCTGCGATGGACGTTACTTCAAGGAAGCGTACGAAAATTGTAACGCTGCACAAACACACTGGCAAGGCTTATCACTGAGCAAATCAAAGTAGATTGGCCAGGAATCTCTCCTGATTTAATCCAATCGAGAATCTGTGGTCAATCTGCAAGGAACGACTTCATGGAATGGACATACGAAGTACTAATATGCGCATTGGTGATGTTTCGTTGGAAAAATACGGAAAAAAATGAAATAATAACGGAATTTTTCGTTTTGTTTCAATTAATTTGCACAATGGTGTACAGTCTGCTTCAGATGTAAAATCTGTATCAAATGATTAAAATCTCAAGATTTCTTTAATTACTGATCTCATTCTTTTTGTTCCATTTATTGTTAACATAACATTTTCAGCCGATTCATTCTACGGACTTCTTTCATGATAGAAACCGTTCATTTTCTGCTTGGTTAAAAATACAAATACAAAAGTAACAGAAGGAATACTCTGAAACCTTGCAATTCAGGCGTACACTTCAAGAAGGCCGTAAAATAAATCGGTCAAAATATCATAGTAGTTATTGCAAAGGCAAGAAAAATTGAGGTTTGATTAAATTTAGCTGAGTATGGCGCAATGCCACAAATATTTACTGCACTTAGTGAGAATGGAACATTATTTGTAAGAGTGACTAAATGGATTTAACCTTGACAAGTAAAACAACCTGTTATAAATGTGCTTATCCCTCCCATGTGTAGTCCGCACCAGGGTTATGCTCTACCAATACCTCATAAATAAGGGTCTATTCATTCTGTTTTGATCGCGTGGAAAGAGAAGAAAATACACTACTTGGTTTCAGTGAGAAAAGGAAAAAAGAAACACAGAAAGAGGGGGAAGAAAGAAGTACTTAACGTCTGTTTCAGTGAAATAGAAAAAAGTTGTCAATTTCAACTTTTTTCATTTGTACCCACCTCTTAAAATATCGACCAGCATTCATATTTATCAAATCTTATCAAATTTAATATAATCTGATCAATCTAATCTAATCAATGTAATCTAATTAATCTAATCTAATCTAAATTTATCAACTCTTTTTATTTGTACCCACCTCTTAAAGTAACGACCAGCAATCACATTTATGATTATTACTGCAATATTTTGTTAAAGTTGTTAAGCTCAAATATTTCAGGATGCGAAAAGGAAATTTCTGCGGATATTTTTTCTCGTAGAACTCACCATTGAGTTATTGAATCATTAACTTAAGAATTACGATTCATCAAAATATTACAATAGGAAAATGGTTAAATTTTCAAGGGTTAAACCTCGTAATAATGAATACCTCTAGAGATATTGCAAAATATTAAACAGCTACTCGCTTTATTGTTTACAAACTTTCGTTACTGGTGTTGCTACAATTAGCATTTAACAATGTCAATGGGAAAACGAAAAGACAGTAAGCGGAATCTGAGAGGAGGGCCGGTACTGTGTAAACGTCAGTGTGTCATAAATACAACTACGTCAGTTTATTCCAGCAAGAACTGGTTGCGTTCAACTAAAGTGGATTCCAGAGGTATGGGGTGTAGGTGACTGGTGAGAACGACGGCGAAGTTGTCAAGGGTCACGTACAACTTCAGCTTCTTTAGGGTATGTTTTTAAAAAACATTATGTTTTATATATATATATATATATATATATATATATATATATATATATATATATATGACATTTTGTTTGTTACTTCATACATATATATATACACATGCACACATATATGTGTATATATATATATATATATATATATATATATATATATATATATATATATATGACATTTTGTTTGTTGCTTCATACATATATATGTATATATACATATATATATATACACACATGCACACATATATGTGTGTATATATATATGCTGATATATATATATATATATATATATATATATATATATATATATATATGTATGTATGTATGTATGTATATTGCATGTGTTTGGGCTGGGTTGACATGTGGAGTTGTGTACGACGGTTTAGTTGAAAGGCATTTTTGTCTCTTAATAGAAATGACAAAATTGACAAAAAACTATGGAGGATGTCTGGACGAGGGGTGAGATGTCAAATATGACAAAATTTTTTACACAACGTAAAAAAAAAAGAAAGAAAAAAAGGCAAGAAAAATAACTAGTATTATGTTTGCAATAAAGTGCGTCATTATTTTTTATGGTTTAAGACCTATTTTACAACACCCCCATATATATATATATATATATATATATATGGATAGAAGTTTGACTCGTGAGGGCACAGTCCGTTGGGTTAAGTAAACTTGGATGAGTTACACGACGGAATTTGTGAAGAGCTCTGCTATATCGAGTCTAGTTAGTTACCTGTTCGTTACCGGAATCAGTTGGTCCATTGGGTATCGTCACGGTCCGGTTTCGATTCTCGGCATTGCTGATGAGTCCCAAAATATGACGTTCAATGCTTTCTGCAATTTGTCGCCGATTCTTCTAGATTCGATTAATTACTTAATTATAGTTATTCAAATCCACATAATTTCTATAACTTGCATATCTTTGCTTGAATCGGCTTCTAATGTTCTGAGAGGGGGCATAGAAAACATGATGCGTGGGGGCACAGATCATTAAACTTGGATGAGTTACGCAATGGAATATGTTAAGTGCAGTGTAACGACGGGTTCGATTCTGAAAATGGATCCCAAAACAGGAAGAAATGGCCGTTTAGTTCTTTCTTTCTTCTAGATTTTGATGAAAAGTTCTCAGCCCGACCAAGAAAAGATTCGAAACAACGAAATACATTACAGGACAGGTGATAAGGCAAAAATAAATTACATTACTTTAGATGAAAGCCGCATTCTTTATGTCTAAATTATGGCCAGCGTATTGTTCTGTAAAAGGAACACTTTTATGGTCATATAATTTCTTTATATTTGTTAATGGAGGTTTCATTCTTGAAAACTAAAAGGCATCCCATTTTGTAATTTTTTTTTGTTTTGGATTGTTTTTGAAATTGTTGTACCAAATTTAATATGAAGTTTAGATACATTATTTTGAATTGTAATCATTATTATATTGGTAGATAATTTTATTATTAGTTTTACCATGTTTAGATGTATGATTTTTGTGAACCCAGCAAATGATCAGCAGACCATATGATGGCAAGAGGTGTGGAAATATCAGGCACCATGTTATGTTTATTTTTATATTCACACTTTTTCTTTCTTTTGTTTTTTTTCTTTCACTCTGTAACTCTCTCTCTCTCTCCACACACGCGCGCGCACACACACACACACGCACACACACACACACACACAGTGGATCCTAGTAATATAAAATATTAAACCTGCTCTACAAAAGAGCTCAATGTACGTATTATTACAGAGCCAAATATATATATATATGTGTGTGTATATATATATATATATATATATATATATATATATATATATATATATATTATAAATACATATGTATGAATGTATACATACTATATATATGTTTGTTGTATTATTATAGGGCAAATATATATATATATATATATTATTAATACATACGCATGAATGTATATATACTATATATATATGTTTTGTATGTAAATAAATAAATAAATAAATATATATATATATATATATATATATATATATATATATATATATATATATATATATATACATATATATATTTATTTATTTATGTATGTATGCATGAATATATTAAAAGCGACTTAAATTTTGTGTTGATATTTTTAATGATCGACTTTCACAAATTAATCATATAAAATATTAAACCTGATCAACAAAAGAGCTCAATGTATATATTATTACAATGATATAATATATATATATATATATATATATATATATATATATATATATATATATATAATAGAAGAGAGAAACCGCAAAAGTTTTTGGTTGTAATGTGGATTTTTAAAAAAATATGCTTTATTTTCGATAATTTTTGCACACGCGTTTCTGGTCTCGCGACCGTCATCAGGCAAAGGGTGGAGATTTCCATATTTTTTAAAATAATTAAGTTTTCCTTTATGTTTTTCGATGTTAAATATTTTCGATATGAGTCGTTCTCTTTTTCTCTTAGTGACCAAAATGTCTTTCTTGTGAAGAGTGAAGAGTTCTGTGTGAAGTTTTATAAACAATTAACATTGGTCAGGAGAAATGGAGTAGTTATTGGCATTCTTATCTTTTAATGACCCCTGTGTGTTCTTAGATCTATTTCCATTTTCGTGTGTTTGTCAGCATGCGTGCATATACGTGTATATTCCCTGTCCATACATATACATTGTCTCACTACGAGGAATCAGTAGTGAATCAACAAAAAACAGAAACCGCTGAAGGAAGAAATACAGAAATTGAACAAAAAGTGGACACTATACTTCTACAAATCACATCGCAACAAACCAGGGAAGACAACTGCAACACAGAAACACCGATAGAACATTTCAAAACACAGTTTGGATACCTGGAAAATATTAAAAAGTTACACTTCCAAGAGGAAGCATACAAAACAAACAAAAAAAACCAGAATCTCCGAATGTGGAACAACCTGCTCAATCAAAGAAAACTGGCATATTTCAATGCCATTAAAAATAAAGAAACAGCGAAAATATACAAAACCTTCATAGAAATGGATGAAATATTTATTCCAAGGAAATTCCGCGAATAGATTAACCCACAAGACACGAAAAAACAAAAACAAATAAAAAACACACTAAGCCTAACAAAAATACAGGCCCAAATTTGAAGTACAAAGAAGACAAAACAATAAACTTTACAAAGAAATACACAGACATTGATAACAAATTATTAACAAAAATCAAGGAATTATGTCCCAAAGAAACTCATCAATTCCTGTCAGAATTATGGGAGTCAAAATGTAAAAAAAGAGGAGGAAAAATCTCAAAATATCTCGGAAAGAAAGATAACCTGGTTGAAAGCATTACCAAGAAAAGAAAAATTGGAAAATGAGACAAACTCCCTCCAAAAACAATCCAAACTCACAAAAATAAAAACACAGTACTCAACAGATAACAACCATCAGTAAATACAGAGAAAACCACCCAACAGAGTGAAAAACTTGAATACCTACTACCCACACAGAAACAGACCCACAAGGTAAGCACCCTAACACATTCTATCATACGCAAACACATCCAAAAACACACACACATAACAGATACAATTATGAACATACACTGAACAGCGCAAAAATAAACCTGTACAGACCGCCGCACCATAAAAAAAAAAAGACAAATCAGAATACATGCACATTCACAAAACCAACACTTACAGACACCACCTAGCTCAACAAACCAAACCTAACAACCATTACCCATATCCAGGAGTACAATCAGAATTCACCGAAAATTTCTACACACAATCCACATACAATCCATACAAAACAACAAATCTAGAAACATCTGGAACACGTCCCCTAACAAAAATAAACACACCTATATAGAGCCATCGAGAAACAACAACCCTAATTTCACCAAAAAAAAAACTCTCACTGGCAAGAAAATCCAAAATGTACAGAGGGCGGTTATCTCTTAGAAAACCCGAAATATGTTAAAAGAAACAATCATTTTTTTAGAAGCCCCAATCCGAACAAGAAAACCAGTTTAGATGACACAAAACCCAAAATAATAAACCTATCTACATATACACTTACAAATGACGAAGTCAATCTACTGAAATTGGGCCTAAAATTCTGCCCTGCTCCGAAAAGCAATACAGTAGACCTTAAGGAATCTGAGAGCAAATTGAAACTAAAATAAATATTTAATAATAACGAAAATCTTACAGATGAGTCACTGGCAAAAACAAATCCAATTTATTCCCAAACAAAAATAATAATACCAATGAGCTAAATATATTTTTTGAGAAACTCTGGAACCTCTCCTACAAAAAATCCAAACCAATCGACAAGCTTACATCCAGTCCGAAAAAATAATAACATAATTATAAAAGAAGCAGATAAAGGCAGCGTTATAGTAATCATGGACAGAACATATAAAACAAAAAATCTAGAAACACTAGAGGATAGGAACAACTACAAATGAATTGACACTAACATAGACAAAAACATTATATCAAAAATTACAAAAAAGTGCACAATACATAATGAAATATTAACAAAAAAGAGAAAGGTTTCCTAATAAACTTTGTACCAAAAACAAGCAATTTCTACGGACTACCTAAAATTCACAAATCGAGGGAAATAAAAGTAGATATCCAGACACAAAAATCTGAATACATTAGCATCCAAAACCCCAACGACCTTACATTCAGACCAATAGTAGCAGGACCAGTCTATCCAACTAGCAAACTCAGTAACACAATAGACATAATATTGCAACCATTCACTAAGAGAATTAAAAGCCACATCAGAGACGATATTCATTTCCTTAGCTGCATACCGCAATAGGTAGATCAGGGAACGCTTATGGCAACTTTTGACATTAGTAACCTATACAGCAACATACCCCATGAACTTGGAAAAAAAGCAATCCAGAAATACTACATCCGAGATTCACTAAAGAGTTCATTATCGATAGTATAGACCTAATTCTAAACAATAGCACCTTTGAATTTGACAACACAAACTATATCCAAACCCTGGGTACTGCGATGGGAACAAAAATGGCACCAACATATGCCACCCTAACATTAGCTTACCTAGAAGAAAACCACTATGAAAGGATAGAACAAATATATGGGGAAAATATAAAAACCCAATTCACTAAATCTTGGAAAAGATACTTAGATGATTGCTTCATTTTCTGGAAGTCCTCATGGGGTGATATTAACCAATTCCTCACTCTACTTCAAAACTTACACCCAAAAATAAAATTCACGCAAAAATATAATTTTAAATAATTACCATTTTTAGATATACTCATTAGAAATAAAAACAACCACATATTCACAGATATCTACCACAAATCCACAGATACCCAACAATAGTTTCATTTCAATAGTCATCACCCAAAAAGCTGTCTAAAATCCATCCCCTATTCCCTAGCACGTAGGGTTTGTACTATAGTGATTGAAAAGCACCCCGAAAAACCTACCAAGAAGACCTACATAAAACTCTAAAACAACGAGGCTACCCCACAACAATAATAAAGAAAGGTTTTGAACTCGTAGAAATATTCCTCTAGACCAACTTAGAAATAAAAAGAAACGTAACGTCGAACAAACTCTAGCATATGTCTCAACATACAACAAAAACAATCCAGAACTGTTCAAAGAAATTACAAAAAATCTAGACCTACTTAGCAAGAATAATAAACTGAAAAATACACTGAAAACAACCAAAATAAATAAAAGCAAACGACAATCTAACAATCTAAAACACATATTAACCTCATCCAAATTTAACCAACACACAATACAGGGAGTCACAAAATGCAGCAAACAAAGATGTGGAGTTTGTGGCATCATTATAGAAGGAAACTCCTACACTTTTGAAAACCCCAAAACGACATTCATAATAAATAAAAACTTAAACTGCAACTCCAAAAATGTAATTTATGTACTCAAATGCACAAAATGCAACAAGTCATATATTGGCATCAGTCAACAACTGAACAACAGGGTCTCCCTACACAAAAGCAACATAAAATTACCAGACAACAGAAAACCTTTTGTATCACAACACATCTTCAAATGTAACCAGGATAAATTTAAAATTCTGCCAATATATCAAACAGACAATTATTCTTACCTACAAATACAAGAAAAAAAAACTTCCTAAACAAATTTAAAGCAGAACTAAATAGATCATAACCCCACACGCAATAGCACACAACATGCACACATAATGGCCAAATACAGTGATCAAACCACTCACATACATGCACACACGCTCACATGCGGGTGTCTGTGGGGCACGAATGTATATATATTTATATACATATTGACAAAAGCCGGAGAACTACTCACAGGCACGCACACAAACCCCACACAACTTAGGAAGTATGTGTGTCATTGTGTACGTATGTGTGTGCATGTATGTGTATGTGTATATACTGTTTGCACGTAACTTGGGAAGTATGTGTATGTACGTATATGTGTATGTGTATGTACTGATTCCTTGTAATGGGACGGTATGTGTGTGTTTGTGTGTGTGTGTGTGCACAGATGAGTTCACTGATTCCTCGTAGTGAGACAATGTGTATGTATGGAGAGGGATATACACATACATGCACGCATGCTGACAGAAACACGAAAATGGAAATAAATCTAAGAACACACAAGGGTCATTAAAAGATAAGAATGCCGATAACTACTGCACTTCTCCTAACCAATCTTAATTGTTTTATAACACTTCACACAGAACTCTTCACTACCAGTTCAAGAAAGACATTTTGGTCACTAACACAGAAAAAGAGAATGTCTCATATCGAGAATATTTAACAAAAAAAACTTAATTATTTTTAATAATATGTTGAAATCTCCACCCTTTGCCTGATGACGGTTGCGAGACCGGAAAACCGTGTAGCAAAATTATGGAAAATAAAGCATAATATTTTTTTACAAAATCCACATTACAACCAAAAACGTGTGTGTGCATGCATATATTAAAAGCGACTTAAATTTTGTGTTGATTTATTTTTATGATCGACTTTTACAAATTATGTATAATCCTCCTCAGAAAATAAGGAAATTCCGTCAGAAATTGTGTGAAGTTCACATCGGAAAAAAAATTACAAGAAATTTAATCTAAGCATTCAACTTTCTTAAGTCATCATCAGAGAAACTAGAGACAAATAATGGCGTTCCTAGAACTAAGGTCGAAAGTTTAGATAATCTTGTACTTTCCTTCCAAAATGCACTTCAGATAATTTCTGAAGGAATTTTCTCCTTGTTCAAGGTTTGTTCGTAAGTTGGAAAAGATGTTAATGAAAATGAATCGACGCAAAATATCTGTTGTTTTTAATAATATCTGCCTGAAAGTCCATTTCCTGCCTAAATACATAGAATCTATCTATCTATCTATCTATCTATCTATCTATCTATCTATCTATCTATCTATCTATATATATATATATATATATATATATATATATATATATATATATATATATATATACTATTTACATTATTCGGATTATTGACCTCATCTTTGTCGCCATATTTATTAGAACGTTTCGGCCGTTGTACGCTCCGGCCTTCTTCAGGAGGTTGGAATGTCGAACTGATTTAATTCGTGAGTGGATTGTGGAATTTGAATGTTTGTAAGTTAAAAGTGAAAATTAGACGCATTTTCATAATTTAATCTTCTTTTATTTCCAGAAAGTGAAGAAAGAGTAAATAAACAAGAATATGTACCGTTTAATGAGATGATACCATAGATGAGAGTATTTTTCGTAAGTGTTTCCTTGGTTCAGAAATGGAAATTTAGACCTGGAAGACGGAGAATGGTCTGAAATGAAAGTTTATCAAGAAAAAAAATTGTCTGCATCCGAAGATGCCGTGTATCATTATGATTGCCGATTGGGTGTCAGGGGGTCTTTTGCATTACGAGTACCTTCCCCAAAATCAGACGTCGAATTTAGGCTTTTAATATTCCAAAATCGACCTATTAAAGGCCGCAATCGATGAAAAGCTTTCGGAATTTGCCAACCGGAAGTCAATGTAAGACTATACGTCATTTTGTAGATCCGGCACAAATTGGTCTTGTTTGGATGGGCTGATTTTGCCCTTTCGTATTATTAATTATTTCGATCCCTACAAAATTATCTTAATGGGAAGAACTCCAGTTATCTGGAAAACCACTTATACTTGTTCATCACCCAGAAACATGTCAAATTCAGGGAGGATGGAATTGTAAGACTGCTTTCAACATGTTGGATTGTAGAACAAAATGGCACATATCTATTTGAATAAATATGTACAAATATCTAAATACTGATTTTGAAATTCACTCAAAAATAATAAGTAGTAGTAGAAAGTAAAAACATAATAACCTCATCCACCTGTAAATGAAATATTGAAAGCCTTAATAATAAAAAAAAAGACAACATTTAGTAATATTACCTACGAACACGGCCACAATGTGCTAACTGTGTTCGGAAAATAAAACATCACTTTAACACTAAAAACTTGCACACAAGGCACACACTCAATTAAACTGAAAAAAATAAATTCCATCTTTGATAATTGTTAAAAGTCTAGCCGAATGCGCTCGGAATTATAAAACATTTGAACTGTTTTTATACGCACACTGTGTCCACCCACGCAAAAAAAAAAGAAGAAAATACTTATTCGAACACAAGAAATAATTAAATAAAAAAGCTTAATCGTAGTACCTTATCTGTCGTTTTAATGAACCATGCATAAATGAAGGATTGCTGCCTAAATACACAATATATATATATATATATATATATATATATATATATATATATAAGTGAACATAGACGTCAACACTTAGAGGCGACAGTCTGTTTCATGCTATCGCAATCGTCAGGACTGACGATTGCATATAGCATGAAACAGCCCATCGCCTCTAAGTGTTGACGTCTATGTTCACTTTTATATTTACACGCTCTATCTCTGATATTGAGCACTTTATCCCATAAATATAGCACACCTTAAGACTATATTTCTTCATATATATATATCATATATATATATATATATATATATATATATATATATATATATATATATATATATGTATATGTAAAAGTGTGATATATATATATGTAAAAGTGTGAAATCTGGTAAATACTTTATCATTTTCAATGTTTAATCATTCATCATTAAAGTCATGTGTCTTATATCCTGCCCAAATTATCGATTCTTGCTTTACGTAGTTTAACATACATATGTGATTCGACTGTTATGGACAGACTGATTTAAAGGATAGTTTTTTCGCCTCTGTTGTCGACCTTTTTTACTCTGGGCAGAGAGGAACCCAGACAAGGCTATGCCGAAGGTGACGTAGACAGTAACCCGATCCCGTGTATGCGGAGTCTATGGGGAATTTTTGCCCCAGCGTACGCGCTCGGAATAACCCCACGTTAAAACCCGGCCCCGAGCTACATACCGCCTTGTGGCGAGGTCACGGGGAAATACCGAATAGATAGAAATGACCGGAAGGAAATAGATACCATCAGATTGAGAGAAATGAATTGATCTAATCGGACTGAGATAGATAGATATATATATATAGAGAGAATGTGAGATATACAGATCAGACTGAGATAGAAGGTCAGAAATAAAGACAGGTGTTAAAAGACTGTTACAGATAGATTTACTGGATAAAAATTATCAGACTTATCAGACACACACACACACATATATATATATATATATATAATTATTATATTATATTATATATATATATATATATAATATAATAATTATATATATGTGTGTGTGTCTATATATATATATATATATATATATATATATAGAGAGAGAGAGAGAGGGGGAGAGAGAGGTGGGAGAGAGTGAGAGAGATATAGAAAGATGATTTTAAACTTTATTATGAGGGTCACTAATTTATAATAAAATTTTTATCGACCAATTGCTGTGCTGGGTTCAAAGTGCCAATTTATCGTCTTCGATTGAGATCCGATGAGAGAAAATCAGTAAATCGATTAGGCTTTTGTATTTCGAGATTAACACTTTACTGTAGTTTTCTTACCCCTCTTTTTTGTTATTTTTCTTCTTGTTTTAATATGTTCGTTTTTAATCAGTTTCAGAATCATTATCGATATTAGAATATAATATATATATATATATATATATATATATATATATATATATATATATATATATAAACGGACAAAGATGGATAGAAATGATCAGACGAGGATAGCTAGATAGATAGATAGATAGATAGTGTAAAACATTTCAGATAGAGATTATTTGTAAAAAGACGATATGAATAAAATGAAAAGGAAAACTTATCTTAGCCAATGAGTTTTGTCCTCTGAGGAACTGTATCAAGGCAAATGTGAGGATTTTGTTTTGTGACAATTATTTATATACAACAGTAATAAAATTTTTACTCTTGTATATAAATACTTGCCAAAAATAAAAGATTTACATTTGCCTTGATAAAGTACCTCAGAGGGCGAAACTCGTTGGCTAAGATAAGTTTTTCTTTTGTTTTTAAACATAGATAGATAGATAGATAGATAGAGAGAGAGAGAGAGAGAGAGAGAGAGAGAGAGAGAGAAATAACCAGGCGAAGATAGATAGTTAGATAAATAGATAGATAGATAGAAATAATCAGCTAAAGATAGATACATAATATCTGGCCACGCGTACTCGAGTAGACCCGTCTATTAGGGCGGCTAGATGCTCGCTCAGGTACACCAACAGAGCTCACCTGTGGTTTATATTGCAACTATGTTGAGCAGACCTTAGTTACAGTTTCTGGGGGAGAGCGTGTTATCTAGAATGATCAACAATCTGAACATAGCCAGCACACTCAAACCTGATGACTTGTGACTTCGTGCTTGCACAGCTATAGACGGCCCCCACACACACACACACACACACACACACACACACACACACACACATATATATATATATATATATATATATATATATACATATTTATATATATAGGTAGGTAGATAGGTAGGTAATTTCTTGTAATTTCTGTAAATACATTCAGTTATAATCTCAAACCTTGTGAGAAGTGGAGGCCACATTAATGAAACTCTAAGTAGGGACAGGTAAGTTAATTTTATTTGTTGTTATATAAGACAGACAGACAGATAGATAGATAGATAGATAGATAGATAGATAGATAGATAGATAGATAGATAGATAGATAGATGTGATCGACATAGACTGAAAAAAGTCCTATAGATATTGCAGTATTGTAGATAAAATCAAGTAAAGAAGAAATGAGATACCTTCAGCTGAGAGAGGGAGATAGATAGATAGATAGATAGAGATAGAGAGAGAGAGAGAGAGAGAGAGAGAGAGAGTTAGAGAAAGAGAGGGAGAGAATGATATTCAGTCACTGATTCATCTTTTCCCAAAATCAAAACAGGTTACTAAATATTAGTGCTGTTTAACTCTTTCAAAATAGGCCGGCCAGATCTGGCTGGCTAAACATGATATAGATATGGATATTTAATTGCATCCGGTTTCCATGGGAATGAGTAAATCTAGATATTCTTGAGTCAAAAATGCCTCAACCATAGAGCCTGATCTTAATATTACCAAAATATATATGATAAAAACGGATTAACTCGTATCGACAACTTTCAAATTTAATTTTAACGTGAATTAAATTAAGACTGTCAAGAATTAGAAATAAATTATATTCCGAATCAGTTCATTACAAAGTTGTACTTCGAAATGATGTAATGATTCGCAGGCTTGTCTTAAAAGATCTATTAAAACCATTTCATCTTCACTGGGTGCTCTATGATTGCGGCCTTGTGCCAGTTCTAAGCTAGCTTTAGTAAATCGCTTTTTAAAAATTGTGCATGCACATCTTTTGATAAATGTGCCCGTTTAACTGTGCATATATAGTTAATCCTAATACTACAAGTGCAACTTATATATATATATATATATATATAACTGAATATTATTCTCTCTCTGTCTCTCTGTTTCTCCCTATCTCAGCTGAAGGTATCTCATTTCATCTTTACCTGATTTTGACTACATTACTGCAACATCTATCTATCTATCTATCTATCTATCTATCTATCTATCTATCTATCTATCTTGTGTATTTAGGTAGCAATCCTTCATTCATGCATGTTTTATTAAAAATGACAGACATGATACTACGATTAAGCTTTTTCTTTAATTTTTCTTGTGTTCAAAATCAACCCAGACCACAAATGAAACTCATACATCCAGAACTTTCACCGGCCGCGATGAACGCATGTTCACTCAGGGAGGCCCCGTGTCTTGAGCCCCTATTGGGACAAAATCAACCCAAACCTCAAGTGGAATTCGTACATACGATCCATCGTTAAAAATGCTCGGTTCCCTGTACGGTTTCATTAAATACGATTCTTTTACAAGAGCCAGATCAGGCAATAATTGGAGGACTGCTGCCACATGGATGGGCAGGATGTGCCCAGTCATCACCTCGCCCTCTCGATAGAGTCAAAATGCGTCTCCGCGTCCTTATAGGTGATGACTTATTTTCAACCCACCTCCTCTTTCTTACAGACAATTCGTCGTAAGCGTCTCGTTGCTCTATCGCTATTTTTATGGGCAGTGTTCAGATGAACTACCTTCTTTGGTTCCGCCAAGTGTAAGCTTTACGGCTTAGATCCAGCTTGCCACGCCCATTGTAGCAAACCTCCCCCATTCTCTTCGTATTTCTTTAATCAGATCTAAGTGCCACGCGAGCAGCTTCATCCCACGAACCACTGCCTTGTGGAAGCGACTCCGAAAAGGTTACTTTCCCGATCACAACAATCAGTACCTGCTCAGGTCTAGGGTTAATCGTTAAATTCTCCACATATCTGCATAAACTGTGCCTCTTACACTACAACCCTCTACCTCGAGTGTTCCTCGGGTCTTGTACCGGGCGAACATTATTGTAAAAAACAAAAACATAAAACACACTAACCCAGATATTCAGTACTCTTTCTTTGTAATTACAGCAAATTTGGGAAAGTATGATTATTCATACAAGTAAGTATATTAGTCTATATGTTTGTATGTATGTGTGTGTATGCGTTATATCATATATGCAAACATACACATAGGTATATTCACATTTTAAGATGGACGATACATTATCGTCATTTCCATAGTAACACCAATTGTAACCTTCAGGGATAAGACCCATCATGCCACGCACATTGCTGCGAACCCCTCATTCCCTTTATATTCCACTGGTGAGATGTAAGTAGCTTCTTCACACCAATCACTTCTTTGCGCAACCAACTCCCAAGAGGATGCTTCCCAATCACTAAAATCTTAACCTGTTGAAGTCTGGTTAACCCTCATCTTCCGCACATATCCCTATAAACTGTGTCTCTTACTCTTTAATCCTCTACCTCGAGTAGCTCTTGGGCGTCATATATTGTGAACGTTATTTTAAATAAAAAAACGACCCCATCTAATAGGGACGTACATCTTATTTTTGTCTTTGAGCTGTAGATAATTTAAATGATTTCTTTGACCGAGCGATGACTGGTTCCGCTTTGAAGACCCCAAATTGTTTTTCCAGCTTCTGAGATGTTTATCAAAGCGTTCACCAATCGACGTAAATTTAATTAAGTATAAGCAGATAAATTCTTAAGTACCCCCTTTCAAATCAGACGACATTTAAAGAAACAAAAATAGTTTATTTGTATGCGTTAGTATATATACAATTGGAGGGTGAAATATCCTCCGCCTTGAAAAAATAGAATTTCACTCCCATTTCAACCTCTGGTTACATTTTTGGGAAGTGGATCGAGCCGAGAATTTTTTCAGCATCTCCCCCACACGTGTATATATATATATATATATATATATATATATATATATATATATATATATATATATATAGAGTAAAGGTAACAAATCCCTTGATATATAATCCAAGTGAATCCTAGGAATATAAAATATTAAAACTGATCCACAAAAAGAGCTCAATGTATTTATCATTACAGTGCAAATAATAAATACACAATAAAATTTAAAATTATCACATATGGGACACATGAGCTTATTTCGACAAACGAATATGTAATTCCCACCCTCCCCTGAAAACTGTCTTATGCCTTTCGTTTAACTGAAACATTGAAATGGATAAATTTTGTATTAGTTTTCGACATTTTTTTTTAGCTTTCACAGTTAAAATTCTAGTTCCGACGCGAACTCAGTCTATACCGGGGTTGAAAAAGACATACCAATTATATTATAAGCTTACTCCCCATATGAGGGGATTTTGAATTTTATTTTATATATATATATATATATATATATATATATATATATATATATTTAAACACGTTATTTTCTCATATTTCCGAATGAGACTTTTTTTTTTTTTTTTTTTTTTTTTTTTTTTTTTTTTTTTTTTTTATTTCAAAATTATATTGATATATATATATATATATATGTATTTTACAAAAGACAACCGAGTACTTTCGAATGTCATTGTTCATCATCAGGGTCAAATTTTTCCTTTAACTTTAGCCAATTGCCTTGCAGCGGAATCGTATTGAGTTTAAGTGTAAGTTTCATTTTGTTCTCATTTTCTCGAAAACTTCGTTGCTTATATATTCGGTCTATCGAATCCTCAACAACCTTCTGTAGAACAATTCTCTTGCTTCAAGTCTCTTCTTCATCTTTGAAGAGATTGTCCAGTATTCACTGCCATATAGGAGGACAGATATTAGTACTCTTTTATTGTCCTCATCTTTGTCGCCATATTTATTACAAAGTTTCAGCCGCTGTACTCTCCGGACTTCTTCAGGTGGTTGGAATGTGAATGGAACCATTTATTTCGCTCGCTGGGTAAGACTGTTCTAGTTCCACGTGCAATGTCTAATGGATGTCAGATATCAGTTATCTCCTGCTAATTCCCCTTTTCAAGTTCTCCACTGCCTTAACCCGGTATTGAACTCACACTCTTTGAGTCCTGTCACTGGACCTAACCTACTGTGTCCATGGCTAAACGACGGTTCTGTATAGGATACAGTTTCATTTCCTGTTGGAGGACGCATATTTTCTATGAATATTTCTCGGACATTCAGGCCAGTAAATGTTATTAATACTGTTTATTATAAAACAGAGCATTTGCTTAAATATTTGTATCTATAAAAAGAATGTATAAACATAAAACTGTCTTAAAAAGAATTGTCAGACTTTTCATTTCATAATATATATATATATATATATATATATATATATATATATATATATATATATATATATGTATGTATCTTAGAGTGTACAGCATATGTTTCATATCATAAAGAAACAAAGAAAACTTGCAATGTTAATGTAATTAATGGCGAAATCACTTCGCTAGCAAGATGTATGAGGCATTAACTTACTATCAATTACTTGAATATTAATTATGCTATTTATTGACAGTTGAATTTATGTTTTGGCGCGTGCATAAATTGTATATATATCAGTGGTGACATTAGGTCATCATTATTTGTCGGTCTCATTACAAAAATTAACAAAATATATTATTGATATAACTTTTTTACTTTAAAATATATAACTTATTTAAATCCTCTGTGCATGAAATTAAAAAAAAACACACATTTTGATCTGTTAATATTAACTGTAATAATTTTATAAAAATAAACAATTATTTTTAAGGTTTTTCCAGCTATATAAGAAAAAGTGAAGATTTTTTTTTAAACCGATTTTATCTTTCTCGAGTATATTTGTATATATCCTTATGCTTTATTGTGTTTATGTATCTCTCTCTTTCTGTGAATGTTTAGTTTAATTTGTTGTTGAAGTATAGGATCAGTACTGCTGAATGATTTCCTTAACAAGAAGTCACACTCTTCACGCCAAATCTCCAGTTGCTGAGTTAAGATTCCACCGAATTTAAGGACGGGCTAAAATTTGATTAGCCATATCTTTAAAAAAAAATTCCTCTAAAAATCATACACTGAATAAATTATGTAAAATGGACATTAGAAACAATAATTTTAAATAAACATATTTTTCATAGAAAACAAGGCATGGAAGTCATTCGAGATTTTTAAAAGGTTATTCATAAAATTAAAGCAAGAAGTACATTGTCTATTAACTATGTCCCCATCATTGATCAAACACAGACGTACTCAACCCAACTAACAACGTTAATTTTATTTCATTCTTTTCTTTTCTTTTTTTTTCTTTCTTTTAAACAATAGATATTTCGGTCAATATTTTGAGGCACGGAGTTAAAACCATAAATTTTGGATCCAGCTGAAGCCAACTGAAAAAAATATTGCTTTCAATTAGATATACTTGAATGTTGACTGATCAATATATATATATAGACATATAGATATATGTATGTATGCATGTATATATATATATATATATATATATATATATATATATATATATATATGTGTTACTTCATTCATTTTTACTTTCTTTCTTTTTGTCTTCTTTCTTTATTATGAACAATATCAACGAAATGTATTTCGGTCAATATTTTGTTAAAACAAGTAATTTTTGATCGAGCTGAAGTCATGGATGAGATCGACTCATTTTGAAAATGCGTATGTGGATATGTATGTGTTTACGTTTATATACTTATATACATATATATATATATATATATATATATATATATATATATATATATATATATATATATATATAAAACCTTACTATTTATTATCATGCACACACGTAAACATAGGTACTCCCCACGAAATCGCTAAAAAAAAGAGCATAGTCTTATCTTATAGCATAGATCTTATTTTTATATTAATCTCAGTTATGACATTTTTACATGAATGAAATATCAAAATTAATAATAAAATGAATGGAAATACAAATAACACAGTAAAATGTAATAAATGTACATAAAATTATAGTATTTTATGTACACTTCTGATAAAATTTCATAAGAAAGGTACTAATTAGATACCTTTCTTATGAAATTTAATCTCACTTGTAACAGTTTTATTTTTTAATTTCTTTATATTTTCCATAAAGCATCGTAAACGTAAAGATGAAAGCAAAGTACAAAGAAAAAAAAAGAACAAAATTAGAGCGCTGAAAGTTTTCCTTGGTAAATAACTTGTTCATTTAAATCTAAATAATTTCACTTCTTTCCATCCATAGAAAGAATTATCCTCCCGTAAGTTATCTAAACGTCATGAAAATGTCTTTCGTCACCTGTCAAATGACGTGAAAGGTTATGACCTGCTTTGTTTTATTTTCAAATTAAATTTTTTCGGCGTAGAAGCTAAGTTAAGCTTGGTTCAAAATTTTTTAAATAAACATCATAATTTCTGATTCTATTAAAATAGGTTTTGAAAAAATGATAATTGATTTTTAAAAGAATATCAAAGTCAGATTTTCATCTTTTTTATAAAATGGAAAAAAATGATTGATAATTATGGATTATCTGTCCTTTTTTTTTGACAAAAAAAAAAAAACAAGATTTTTAACGAAATTTCGGACGTGCTAGGAACAATTAAAAAATGTGAAAAAATACCCCCAAAATACTTTAATCTTTCCTCTTTAATAATAATATGAACATTAGACGATAAAATTTTGTTTTCGTCAAGTTCGGCGTCTTTTTCATCATGCTATGCTCTTTTTTTGTTTACATTTCGTAGAAGTACCTACGTAAACACATACACACCTACATATATATATATATATATATATATATATATATATATATATATATATATATATATATATATATATGTGTTTGTATGTGTATTATGGTAATAAATAGGGTTTTTTGCTGGATTGAATATTCTCATATGCTTATCTGTAGGGGAAAATTATATGCGTTTTCAAATTGTTCTTGATTTCACGTCATTTCTCT
>CAHIKZ030001668.1:3120000-3232500 GCA_903632075.3 Acanthosepion pharaonis | reverse complement strand
GGTTAAAATCTTTTTTTTAATATTTAACAACAGGGTTCTGTTTAGAAAAAAAAATGAATTTCAGTATTAAGTGAGACAATAGCTTGATAAACAAACGAAACCAAATATAAAATCTGTTAGTCAAATTAATAGATACATAATCACTCTATTCTGTCACCATTGTTCGCATTAATTCCTGACCAGCTACAAATCCCTTTCTTCTTGATTTTTGTCTTGCTCTAGTCATTACACATTATATTTAAATCAAACATATGTTAACCTTATTCAGTCAATAACATTTGCATTAATTTCTGGCAATACCTGATTTTCAATGTATATTTATATCAAAATCACAAGCAATGCATTTAAAACATAAAGAGTGGTTCTGAAAGGTTAGATCCTGCCAATTCATATAACCTAATATTTTTTTTATGACTGTATTAAGAAAGAGTTTCCTTTTCAATCGTGATGTGCTTTTTTGTATGACCCTTTGAGCGTAGTTTTTAATTGGTTTTGCATTCCTGACCGTAAAAATGTGGAATTTTCAAGTGGGTAACCATTGAATGTCATGAAATTCCTGTTCTTGCAGGAAAAAATTCCGAAGGAAAGCCTTAAGTGTCTGGAAAAAATATTGGGTGACAAGAGCTTGTCATACCAATCTGTGAAGAACTGGTGCTCCAACCTTTAGCGTGGAACCTTTCAGACCCGCATGGAAATCTGCATATAGGTTGGAAATAGATACGCTTAGAGTTTATTGGTTAATTTGATCAATTTGAACACACGGTGCATCGGCTGCGTTTTTTATCCTTCGAGACGTTCTTTGATTTTTTCCGACGAAAACTTTATTTTCAGATTTTCTAAACTAAGCTTTCGATGTAGTTATCAGTTGTAGTCTACAATGTCCTCTTCATGTGTTAGAACATCCAAAATAGCGCTTCTATGACCGATCATAAATTTTTTCATTGATTGCTTTGTTTTTTACGGTTTATCAACCTTTTTCAGGTTATTCGGATCCAAAAAATATTTTAAATTATCAGGAGTTCTTTTTGTAATAATAATGATTTTCTGTTACAAGTTCTACTAATTAACCCATAGTTGGAGGAGAAGAGGTGGATTCATATCATTCCCAAGGGTATCTGCGTATGAGTGAACACGACTGGAATTGGAACTCGGCTCAGCGATTTCCAATTCCATTAAACCACCCATAATTCTAAATTTACAGCATTTGATATTCTCAAACGGTTACTGACTCGGTACTGACTTGGTTCGACGTTGCTTAACTGCGGTGATCGTGCAAAATTATGTTTCAACTTAATGACCTGGCATCTCGTTTACAGTTACTTTCTCGATAGTCAGTAGGTGTTACAATGTTTTAGTTTTGTACCATGCTATGTTAAGAATCGCAAACTACGATGGGGGACTAAATTCAAACCAATGTAAATAAGGAACTGGAATCAACACCGCGTGTCCGTCACCAAAGCGAGCTTTCAAGTAGGAGGACAGCGGTTGTAGCCTAACTTGGAGAAAGATAAGTTTCAACAGGTCTACTTTACCCATGACACGATACGCATGAATCCTGACAGGATATATTGAAAGCAAGTGGGACAAAGGGAAAAAGCGAGTAACGTTCCTTACTAGATTGTATAAATGAATGGTAAAAGACAGACTTGGGTGGATCGTAATGGAACAAACGTTGCTTAGAGTGAGAAAACATAGGTAATTGTGGAGAACCACATCCTGAATAGGTACAACACATGAATAACAATGTAAAATTTGATTTTGGTTTGGTTTGGTTTGTTTTACGGCATATCAACCTCAATGGGTTATTCAATGCCGACAAGATTTTTATTGCTCGTAATATTCTTTTAAAAAATGTATTGCTGGTCATATTCAAAAATTCATTGCTGGCAATAAACTTTTATAAAAATGTATTGTGCTATTAAAACCTACTTTTACACTTTCATAGTGTTTTGAACCCAGTTTGGAGGTCAACTATTTGCCCATAGCTGGAACCCTAACAGGTGCTACCACGCCGGATGGACCTGGGAACACAAGCAATTAAGAGGTAATTCCACTATCCCCAAAACCTCTTGGTCAGACGTCTTGCTGCTGGATGTAGTTTATCGTTTTACCCAGGACGGTTTAAAAATTTAAAGAACGTTTACAAGGAAATACATACTTAGAAACCAGTTTCCAAAAGTCTCCCAAAAGAACCTCCCTGTCAGCTATTCCACTTCCTACCCAATGAGCTCAACTCGCAAATGATTGCAGAGAATAATTTTGTTGTATTTTGCTGCATAGATATTTCTATTGAAATGAAATAAATGGACTTAGTCTATTTACATCGGAGAGAGTTCCCCAAAATATTACACACCTGGGAAATAATAGATTTTTGCTGTAGACAAAAATAGAAGGAATGGCGTCGTAGATTTGTATCAACAGATGCATGTAAAGTGCAAAATTTGCTGAAATTATCCAGAAGAGATTTAAATAAAAATGTTTGTTTTTTTTTTAAATATGGAAACCAAATGCATTTAGGCAATGAAATAAAACAATAGAAACACTACAGTTTTGTAGGGTAATGAATAAATATTTGTATACCTAAAAGTTTTAACTTTTTACTTATATTTTCCATTATCCCCGGATTTGACTCGCTTATCTGCGTTCAGACCCAGAAATAAACAATTCATTCTTCTTCTGTGTGCCGTTCTGCAGAGCGTAGGCGATCATGGCTCTCCAAAATTTACGTTCCTTTGTAGCTCTTTTGTTTTTTATTATTTTATCCTAGACCCTATTCTGCCATCCATTTACTCAAGCTATGGGTTGGTTTCCTCTGTCCCTCTTGTCTTTAGTCTATCCTCTGAGTATCACATTTTCCAAACCATCTTTCCTCATTATGTACCCTAGAAATTTCAATTGTCTCTTCCTGATGTTGAGTAAAAGTTTCTTTTTTTTTTTTGATTTCGTTTTGTCTAAAACTTTGTTGTTGCTCAGATGTTCGATGCATGGTATCCTCAGCATCTACCTGTAGAATTACATGTTCGCAGCCTCAAGTTTCCTCTTCATGAATGAGATTGTCCAGCATTCATTGCTATACATTCATTGCTATACATTCATTGCGTCTTAGTGGCATTATCGCCTTGGCGGTTGGGATGAAGAGATTAAAAAAAGAAAAGATAGAATAAAGGATTTATACTATAAAAGTGTTTCATTTCCTTCTAAAGTCTTTTCCTTCTCTTTCACTTCCAGTAGCTCCTTGAGTCTTAGTGGCATTATCGCCTTGCTTGGGATTAATTGCTTAAAAAAGAAAAGATGGAATAAAGGATTTATACTATAAAAGAGTTTCTGAATCCTTCTTGCTTCTTTTCCTTCTCTTTCACTTACAGTAGCTTCTTGCGTCTTAGTGGCATTATTGCTTCAAGTGAGCTGATTAACACACATATATATATATATATATATATATATATATATATATATATATATATATATATATATGTGTGTGTGTGTTGTGTGTGTGTGTGTGTGTGTGTGTATGTATTATGGATTAAAACAGCATTACATATGGCTTGAAGATCGCTTGACGCATGAATATGACAGTCACTATGTAGTCACCAACAAACCAAAGTATTGGTAAAACCTGCGAAGTGACCAAAGAAAATTAAATAAAAACCAAAACATGATGATGTGCAGCGTGAATAAATAGAATTTTATTAAATTTGAAAATTCAATTTTGTTTTTGCATAATAACTGCTTACGCAATCTTATTTTTATCTAACGTAATAATACTATATTAATACTATAATAATAAGTATATATTGGAAAACAATATATACTTTATATATATTTCAAAGAAAATATTTAGTGGGAAAAAATATGACAACCTCAAAAAAAGTTTTGGTCTGACATCCTTTAGGACGTTATCGGATTAAATTTACTTAATTTAATGCGACTACATGTGAGCGGGAAAAGAATGGTGGACGCTGAGTATTTTGAATTAATTTCTTTGTTTAAATATATTTTGGGTAAATAATTTCGGATAGATTTTCGTAAATTTTTAAGCATAGCTTAGTTGTGGCACAAGGCTGTAATTATGTGCAACCCAGTGAGGATCGAACACACAACTCAGTCGTAATTGATTTAGCAAGACAGGCATGCTAATCGTCACATCAAGTCGAAGTGTCGAATATTGGTTATCTTATATAGCCAACATATATACATGAAGTTAAAAATATAAATTTTATACAAATGTTACAGAAATTAGAAGTATGTCAATGAATGACAAAAAAACAAAAAAAAACAAACAATAATAATAGAAAAAAAAACATAAGCCGAACGATGTTAGCTAATTTAATTAGGAGACGCCAAAGCAGCTACAATTTTTGCATTTAAAGTTAAGCATCCATATAACTTCAGTGTTTCTCGATATAGAAAATTTGTTGTAATTCTTGCTCCACTACATATGTAAGATTGCATCGACAAAACTATTATTCGTTTGAACAGCTTTCGAACTTAAACAGTAAAAGACAATGACCTAGGCCTAAACAGTAAACGATAGTGTCATATGCCAAAGCAGTAAAAGAAAATGCACTATACCTAAAGTAACTGTTCGCGTAACGTAAAATTTTTTCATTTTATTATTTTGTTACATATATATATATATATATATATATATATATATATATATATATATATAGGTGTCATAAAAAGATAAGAACAAAGACATCCTTCCTCACCCTTTAATGGACAAATCCTAATTATTTTATTACCCCTTAAGCAAAAAAAAAAAAACACTTGCCACCAGACATTTGCGTTATCAATACACAATAAGACAATGATTAAACATCGAAAAACATAAGTAAAATAAATTCCTTTTAATAATATTTGGAAACATCCTCGCTTTGCCTGAAGAAGGTTGCTAAAACAGAAACCCGTGTAGCAAAATTATGGAAGATTAAAAATAATATATATATATAAAAAATCTACATTACAACCAAAAACTTTTGCGGTTTCTCTTTCTTTTAATGTATGCACTTTTCTCTCGTTGGAACAACTATAAACACGTCCAGATATATATATATATATATATATATATATATATATATATATATATATATATATATATATATATATCTAAATGAAACACGCACAGTTACATTATCAGCAAAGTGGGGTCCAGCATGACTTGTGAAGCATATTCGAAGGGACATCATTTACTGGGAATGGCTTCCGTAAAAGCAATGCAGTGCTCGTATTTTACAGCTTTTGGCACATACTTATCATCATCATCATCATCATCATCATCATCATCATCATCATCATCATCATCATCATCATCTCTTGGCTTGGCAAACTTATTTTACTCAACAGCAACTACAGATAAGCTTATAGCAATATATGATTGATGTTATTTGCCTCACATCTTTTATGATTTCCCTACTCATGCCACTTCCGGGTTTTTAGTGTATATAATGACCTCACCAAGGTTCAATTTGATCATTCAAATAGTTGTGAATTACTGAAAAACAAAAAAAAAGTTGTACGAATCAAGTGATCAACATTTGTTGTGACAGTTTCAGACGGATACAGATACTGACACGCGAAACAAATAGTTAATCTCAACAACAATTTATTATATGAGAATATAAACAGTGTAGATACAGAAATGAACACTGCCTGGTACATTCATATTGTAATCGATGATCAGTCTACAAGTGTATAACGAACACTTAAGACGTGAAACTGCCAGTCACTGTGCAGTGTTAATTTTTTATGTCAACTCTTCTTAGATGTAAAAATATATATCTCTGATACTGAACGCATACATACAGAAAAAATCAATATAACAATTATAAACTTTGTGTCCATTTTATTCATATATATATATATATACATATATATATACATATATATATATATATATATATATATATATATATATATTGGAGGGAAACAAATATACGCATATACAAGTAAAATAAATTATTCCAAATAAATAAGTATATAAACTAAGTAAATAATAAACAGAAAATAACAGACCACGCCCACCGAAACAACGCAATAAAATACCTACAATGCAATAAAATACCCACAATGCGTCCCTGAAAGGTTGAGCAAAACACAACGCACATCACTGAAACAGGCTGTCGCCTCTGAGTGTTGACTTCAATGTCGACTTTTATATTTACATACGCTCTATCACTGATATTGAGCACTTTAACTCATAAATATAGCATACCTTAAAACTATAATATATATATATATATATATATATATATATATATATATATATATATATATATATATAATCAAGAAAAAAATCAAGAAAAATCCTTAAAATTCCATATCGGTTCTAATTTATTTCATGTATATTTTTATATTCATCTGTTCAAACCGAAAGTTTTTGGGGAGAAAACTAACATTGGCATCTCTTTGGATTAATGTCAACCTTGGAATTATCCTACGAATTAAAAATTGATATTATATATAGTAGGGGTGGGAAATAAATATTCGTCCACATACAAATTTTTAATTTTTTGTATTTTCAATTAATGAAGAAACCTACTTTTCCTATAATTAACTGTACACAGATGCATAATAACTAAATATCCACAGAAAACAGTAAAAAAAAAATAATTTAATAGAAATAAAGCCCATTTTAATGAGTAAAAAATTATTCGTAAAATTAAAATTTCAGATTTCAGATAATCTAGAGTATTAAAGCAATTTTGCTTTACTTTATTCAGGTGGAATATTCTAGAATGTCCCAAAAACTTTATTAATAGTTAGTTTTAGCCTAAAATATGCAAACAGAACATTCTGTAATTAATATTCGTGCAAGAAGTTTTTCCTCATGGTATGAGGTAAAGAAAAAAAGCAAAAATAACTGAAAATCAAGCTCTGGAAAGAAGGTATAAGTTACAGGAATATCTCAGACAATCCGAATATTCCATTTACTACAATTAGTTCATTCATTCCAAGGTATAAAAATCTGAAAACCAATGAAGAACAGGTGCTCAACGGAATATTTCTACAAGTTCTTCGAGGACTTTAATGCGTCAAATGAAACAAAATCCAATGTTTACTCGTCAAGATTTGCAGGATGATTTACTTTCATCAAGAATCTGTGTCACTAAATGGATAATAAGCAATGAAATTCATAAGAACAATCTAAAGTCACGCTCTCTCCCAAAAGCTTCACTGCTTTGTAAAAGACACATAGATGTCAGGTTGAAATTCATTGGTGAACATGTTTAAGGATAAGGAAGAATCGTATTGGGAAAAAGTATTATGAACAGACGAAAGGGAAACTGAGTTGTTTGGACTTAATTCTAGAAGTCATGCCTGGAGGAAAGATGGTGATGCCTTCAAACAAAAGAATACAGTTCCACTAGTGGAATTTGGTAGTGACAGCATCATGGTTTGGGGATGTTTGTTCTGCAAAAGATACTGGCGACAGATGGTAGAATGAATGCTGCAGCATATGCATATATTTTGGATGGAAATTTAATGATTTTCGTTGAAAATCTTGAACTTCCTCCTGATTGGATCTTCTAACAAGATAATGATCCTAAGTGCATCACAAAATCTATGAAGAAGTAACTTAATGAAAATAATGCAAATATCCTTAAATGGTCAAATCAGTCCCCCGATTTAAACCCAATCGATAATTTGTGACGTTATTTGAAAATTCAAATCCAGTCGAGATCTCTAACAAACACCCCGGATCTGAAGACCATATCTGAAGAAGAACTGAACAAAATACCAACTAAATTTTGCAAATCATTAATTGAGAGCCACAAGAAAAGGTTGGTTGCTGTAGAAGTGAACAATGGCTATTCTAGAAAGTATTAAATAAAGATTATCTATTCTTTTTTGTATTGTACGAATACTTTTTTCACTCATTAAAATGGATAAATGGGTTTTATTAAATCAAAGTTTGTTCTGTTTTATAAGCATATTTAGTTATTATGCGTCTGTGTACAGTTAATTATATGAAAGGTATGGTTAATAAATTTGTAAGTGTATGAATATATGTTTCCTCCCCACTTTCTCTCTCTCTCTCTCTCTCTATATATATATATATATATATGTGTGTGTGTGTGTGTGTGTGTGTGTGTGTGTGTGTGTGTGTGTGTACCCTGACAGTCTTGTCACCCCAACAACAGAATAATGAATACAGAAATAAAGAGCACATGTATTGGATTCAATTTATTCACATTCATTGGCGCAGTCACATATCGAGAAGGTCTGTATGAATGGCCATCATTTTCGTGGCACAAAATGATGCGGCTTCGTATCCTGTGTGATATTTTACGAAGTCATGATTTGTTGATTATTGTAAAGCCTCACCAACATCGTCCTTCAACTGTTGGGCATTCTGGTATCGTTCATGTGAAATTCTCTCCTTAATGCTAGCTAAATAATCTAACCGAGACTTTTGGACTATATACATACATACATACATAAGTGTGGCTAGACGTCAGTTTGCCTCTAGTTAGGATCGAAACTCGAAATTGGTCTGAAACTCGAATTGTCATTTGTCGGAGATTCTACCCCTAAGCGGTTGGTGCACAGCAGGGATGAAGATGAATTTAAGCGTATTTATTTTAGATAAACGCACAGTTACTGAGAGAACTCGATTCGCTTTACCGAAGAGTCGTGCATATATATATATATATATATATATATATATATATATATATATATATATATATATATATATAAAAAAGTGAATATAAATATAAATAAATATATATATATGTATAATTATTTATATATTATATGCGCGGTACTTATTAGAAAGCGCTCAATATCAGAGATAGAGCTAACATATTTGGTTGGATAGATGTGAGTTTGTGACCCTGGGTTTCACGCTTTAGCGATCGTCAGACAAACTGATTACTGTTTTAAAAAATTTGGGTTTATGTAGATTGCGTGTATTGGTGTTATTGTGGAAGTGGTGGGGAGATTTCGTCGTTTTGTCATTCATCGTACTAACGCAAACATCGATGTATGCAGACACATATACATATACATACTTGGTCGTCCGTCGGGACTCATACATATATATAAACATATGTAGACAGTTTCGGCTATGACACATGTATGTATACGGGTGGTGTTATGTCTATACATACGCATTTGTATGTTGAAATGTTGAAATTTAAACATTGGAAGTGTGGCGGAAATGTCTCGTTATTGTCTCGTGAATGTATCCATGTCATATTATGAAATTTTTTTTTTTTTTTTTTCCGTTGAAAATATTTGAAAAATATTTGAAAAATATTTTCTCGCATGTATGTATATATGTGTGGTGGGGTTTGTGTAAAATTATGATAGGTAAAAATTATTATTAAATTATTTATATTTATTTTAAATTTTTGAAAAAAAATGGGGTTTTATTTGTTATATTTAAAGCTGGTTATTTGTTTGTTTTTTGGTGACTGTGTATATGTAACAGGTAAAAATTTTAATCCTTATTGTTTAATTTATATGGTGATGTTTAATTTAATAACGGGTTTATATGATATGATGTGATAGTAATGTTTCAAAGGATTGGAGACAATGCTATTTAGGTTTTAGCTAATAGTTATTGTAAACTGGAAGAAATTGCAGATTGGTAGAAATGATTAGTAACGGTGGTGGGAGAATGATAAAACCATGAATGTAGTTATAGTGGTGGTAGCTTGAACTAAAAAGTGGTTGTTGGTGTTTTATTTTGTTTTATTTTGTTATATGTATTAATTTATTTTGGTATAAATCCTGATAATAGGTATTCTATGTAAAATTATGGTAGTTGAAGATTGCTATAATTTTAATTACAAAATTATTATTATTATATTAAAGCTGCCTGGTAATAGGTGTTTGTTCTCATGGTTACATATGGAAATTATATCTGATCATATTGTTTTAAAGTATTAAATATGCTGGAGGGGGTAATAAAAGATTGTAGTGGATTATATGTTAATAGTGGGTGTGATGTGTAAGTGATGGTGCTGTGTGTAGGTGGTAATGATAATATTGATAGTTAATAGATATTGTAAGGTGGTAAAAGTGATTACTAATGGTGGTGCAATTATAATAATGATAGGTGCAATTATTTTGATGGTATCTTGAAATTAAATTGTGATTGTTGGTGGTTTGTCTGTTTTATCCGTTTGGTATGAATTCGGATAATAGATACTTGTTCTCATGCCTACATTTGGAGATTATCTCTGATTTTTTGTTTAGCAAGTTCTTTTGCGGTTTGTGTGATATTATTGCTACTTTTTCGTGTAGGCAAAGTAGGCATTTTTCGTAATGTTGTTGTAGGCAGGGCTTTTTTCAATATTTCCCAACTTATTGTTGGTGTGATGTTTTTGTCTTTTTTGCTGCCATATGTATGTAGAAAGTGTTGTGCTGTTCGAATATTTCCTGTTGTTGAATGAAAGGTTGTGATTGTTATTCCTCATCTTGAATGGACCTTCGGTGGCACCGATGTAGTGCATAGTGTTGTTGTTTGTACTTACCTTGGCCTTGTATATTGTGCCTACTTTGCCTACAAAGCAAAGTCCACTCAACTTCTGTGCAGTATCAGTCGTCCAATATGACAGTTAATTCTGAACAATGTTTTGACTGTTACACACATAGGCCATCGTAGCGACTTTACATAAGGATACTGAGAATACAATGGATGGCTTATGTGTGTAACGGCGAAGTTTTAAGGAAAATGAGTGTTGTGGTGTCCGTTCTCTAAGTGTATGTTAGACTCATCCGCCTACTATAATTTTAGTAGGAGAGAAGGTTCGGGGAACAGTAAACAGTGAGTAGATTGAGCGCTAGTTCAATCAATACACTCTCACTAGTCGTGTAATACTCTTCTGGTGTACTTACTCTTTAATATATGATATATCTGCAAACCTGATTTTTGTTATTACTTAACCATTTACTTGTTCACAACAATTAGAATAAAAAAGACGCTTATACTTAGAATCAGAAAGTGACAGTTGAAATTTCCATGACACATAATGAGGAAAGAAGGCTTGAAAAATTTAACACTCACATGATATACTCATTGCAAGAGGGACAGAGGAAAACAGCTAGCAACCTACTTAAAAAGCTCGTGTAAATATTAAGAAGACAAAATATTGCTAAGAGCTACATAGGATAGGATGATGTGAAAAGCGATCGTCGTCCATGACTTGAAGGGAAACTGCACATAGAATAATAAGGAGAAGGTTTAAGATGTGGATTTTTCAACGCCATTTGTAAATATTCCTTCCAACATATATGTATTAATAGAAAACTTGTGTTCAAACACACACTTCTTTTCTGTACCTTTTCTTGTTCAATTTTCGTTTCGTTCCTAAATTTAGCGATGGCTTGTTTTTCATTTTCTTTCTTTTTGTTTTTGTAGTTATCTTTTTCTTTATTTTCTTTCTTCATTTTTATAACTTCTTCCTTTTGTTAATTGTATTACTTAGTCGTGCATTCCTCAGCATATCATTTGGTTCACAATCCTCCCCTATCTTTTGAACAGGGGGTAGAATTTTATCCCTTGTTTCCTGTTTCGGATTGCGTTTCCGGTTCCTTCAAAAGTCTTAACATTCTCTTTCACACCCAGTATCCCCTTCTGTCTTCGTCACATTATCGCCTAACTTGGAGTGAGGTGATTAAAAAAATCGTTCACATCTTTTGATTTTTTCGGTATCACCAGATGTCATAAAGAAAGTTTCATTACTGACTTGTCAAGATATTATTGGGTTGATGTATAATTATCAGGCGTTTTTGTAGGCGAGGTATTTAATAAAAAACTGCTGTTTTGTTTACATTTTTTTTTAAAAATGTTATTTTCTTCTCAAGTTAGTCGAGTCGATAATAATCATACACCCCGGAATAATCATTTAAAAATGTTATTGTTGAGTTATGTTTCTTTTTCATAATAAATATTATTAAAAAAACGCCTGATAATTATGCACCAAACCAATAATACACAGATCGCATGAGAATATCAAGTGCATAGCTTTTTTCGAGGTAAACATATCGCCTTTACAAATAACATTCAAGACGAATGTTTGTACAAATAACATTCATGACGAGTGTCTTTAACACGAGTGTTATAAAAAAAACACTGACTAGCAGGCTGCTCCAGTAATCACATACCATATTTCAAGCTATGTAACTCCAAGCAAAATTTCGATTCATGAATACTATTTTTGATAAAGCTGAGATTCGTACGACGAAATGTCCAATTGGGGCAGGAAAACTGTCAAGCCATTTTTTAAGTGAGAAAGTCCTTTTTGGCAATACAGTTTTCAAAACCCTGACTTTTATCTGGATTCAAGCATTGGTATCTGGTGCTAGTATAAAAGAAGTAAAACTATAATGGAGGAAACAGGATGCGCAAAGCAATGGCATCAATGCAGAACCTCTTGAAGCTGGGTTCCACGACTGATAGACTGGAGCTTTGCCATAATTACTAGTTAAATGTTTCTTGTTCGTATTTTTTTTTATGAACTAATATCGAGAGAAACAGGCATTGAAAACAACAGCTGGAAAAAAAATAAGTATGTGGCTCTCTTTCAGAATAAGGTGAATATTCGGAGGTTCATTGACCTAGTCTTTTCCCTTCTGATAAAAGCTCTTTATTCTAATAGCAATACTATTTACATTATTCGGACTATTATCCTCATCTTTGTCGCCATATTTATTACAAAGTTTCGGCCGTTGTATGCTCCGGCCATCTTCAGGTGATTGGAATGTCGAACTAAACCCTTTATTTTGCTCACTAGACTGTTCTAGTTCCACGTGCCATGCGTAATGGATGTCAGATATCAGTTATCTCCTGCTTAATTCCCTCTCCACCGCCTGAACTAAGTATTGGACTCACACTCTTGGGGTCCTCAAGGACACATGGCACAGTGGATAAAGGCGTTAGTTAGATCCAGTGACAGGACTTCAATTTCAATTATTTAATTAAATTAAAATAAAACTCGTGCTTTTAATTTAAGTAAATTAAAACTAGTGTTTTTAATTTAATTAAATTAAAAGTAGTACATTTAATTTAATTAACTAAGTGAATTTGAAGTTTTTAGTTTCTGTTTTTGAAACATGGCAATTCCTGTGTAGCGAAGGAACCGTATTTTTAAATCAGTTAATTTATAATATATATATATATATATATATATATATATATATATATATATATATATATATAATGAATGATAGTGTGTCAGACTTTTTCAACTTTACTCCTAGAGGTCGTAGCCCAAAATACCATACCATTTTTGAATCAGGTCGACTCCGTGAGCAAAATTAAAACCTCCGGGTGGATCCGGACCCGCAATCCTGAAATGTTGGATTCCCAAGTTTTCATTACTGAGATTTTTTTCGGTGATATTTTACGTGATTTTTTGCGAAAATTTTTTTAGAACGATAACAAATTTTTTAACTTGGAAATAAATTTAGAAACAATCAAAATTAATAGCGAAATCCAGTGAAAGTCAGCGATCAAATTAAAAAAAAATATCTGTTTACACGAAAAGTAAGGACCTACGTACATCAAATTGTCTTCAAATTAATTTGTGGCAGAAGAATTATTGTTGAAATTTTAAAAGGTAAGCTTAAATACATAAATTCAGCGATCAATTTTGAGTTCTTCTGCAGTTTATTTTTGCCTATCCCATACGACAGCCTTATGTCTCATAAAACGAAATCTCCGCCAACAGAGGACCAGATTGAAATCAAAAGAGTTAAGGCTACAGTGAGGAAAAAAAATGTCCCGTGCAAATGAAAATCCAGATCAATCCGCTGCCAGGAAAGCTTCCAATGCTGAGAATATGCAATGACTTCGGCCCTCTCAAGCTCCTCAAGCTTCAAGGCGAAGACCCAATAAAAAGCCCTCCGCTCTATATTGTGTATGTTCCCTTTGTGTGTTTTTCCTTTGTGTGTATTTATTCGTAAAGGAAATGAGAAGAGGAAAAACTACTAAACTCTTATGTAATATCAGTCAACTGTATAGCAGAGAATGCTGGACAAGCTTCTTAATAATTAAGAAGAGATTTGATGTTGTCGAAATGTAGTTCTACGAAAAAATGATAACCAATCATGTGAACAACGACGAAGGTTTAGAGAAAATGGGAACAAAAAAAAAAAAAAAGGAAACTTAGTGAGCTTAGAGTAAAATGATGACGGAAAAGGTTTTGAAGAAACAACAAAAAGAGAAAAATCATTAATAGCTACGAAGAACAGGAAATTATGTTTCCCGTTGTCTATTTCCGTTTTTTTTTTATTCAGACATTTCCTTCTCTTACAATTCTTGTTTCCTTAAACTAGTAAGTCTAGCCCACCCTGCTGTTTTTCCCATAGTTGGTGATGTGAAGATACGGATACTTACCTTTCCCAAGGCCAATAGTACTAAATTGAATGCCACAGACGAAGTACCATTGATTCCACTTTCGTAGTCATAGCACTAATACGTAACAGTAATATTTAGCAATAATATGTAACACTATTATTTAGCACTAATGTGGTTGCCTTTAGTCAGCTGTAAATGAAAGCTGACTTAAAAGCATCATATACTATTTGCTAAATTTTAGCAGTTTTGTTTCTGTAATAAACCCACCAAGAGCATTAACAGGGCAGTTATACGATTTGATTGTGGCAATAACCACAAAAGAAAACAATTAGAAAATAGTGTCCTTTATCTGCTGCGAAACACCAAATTTTCGACATAAAAATAGAAAAGATTGCTTAACTGCTATATATGGCAGTGGATGTTGAACAATTTCCTCACCAATGAAAAGAAAACCCAACACAACATAGGTTTCATTATACAGAAGGATGTTGAGAATAACACGGAACAACGGGGAAGAAAAATGGCTTTGAGAATTTGCCATTCACGGGATTGAAACCAAGAGGGACAAAGAGAAAGATCCTACCTAAAAAGCGCGTGTAAATGGCTAGCAGGACTGGGAGTTGCAAGGCTAATAATGAGACAAGTATATATGTGTGTGTGTGTGTGTGTGTTTAATATCGCCAAAAATAAAATTTACCTGTATCACATTTTATTAGAAAGTTTATTTTCGTCTAAACGTAACATAGCAGGATTTATTATTTCTAGTGAAACACTACACAAGCCAATCGAATTATTTTCGGCTATCTTTATGATAAAATTAAACAGAGTATAAACTACCCCTAATAAAATACGATACCCATTCCAAATGATTACACGACGATGAAAAATTTATTTAATTCTATTTAGTAAGTATATTCTAAAATTATTATTTAAAAAAAAAAAATAGCATATCTCACGAGAACATAGGTGATTATGGCTTTCCTCATTTTTCTTCTTTCAACTGACATGATTTCATGTTGTGGTTTTCAATTACTTTCTCTACGATCTTGTATTTAGAATAGTTCTTTCTTTAGATTGGCTGCAACTCGAGGCTTGGAATCTCGCTTTATCGTATTATTATTGACTATCTAGAATGGAGGAAACCAGTTGGATATACGTCCATCCCAAGAGAAATTGTGCAAAAGGGAATTAAACGGAATAGGTGAGAATTTGAACTCGCTTTTCCGATTCTAGTTTTGGCGGTGATAAGCATTATAAGATTCAAATATAATTAGACGAAGCCATATTAAAAAAATGGCTATAATAAAGTTAGAGTTTACAGTGTGCAAACGGTTTTTTAAATCATTTCACCCCAAGGGAGATGTTAATACCGGTAAAACGCAACGGCCTACTGGGAGTGAAAGAGAATGAAAAGAAAAGAAAAAACTTTAGAAGGAATCGGAAACCCAATCCTAAATAGAAAACAAAGGATAAACCTCTACTCCTGTTCAAAAATTCAGTATTGATTGCATTTGGTAAACAATTACTTTGCACGGACAACTACAATCAGAACAACGACTGACCAAAATTAACTACAAAGTCCTCGGGTCAATCTATAACCAAAAAGGAAAATGGCTGACGAAAAATAGCTAAAAAAAATTCTCAGTCCGGACTATAATCCAAAAGAAAAATGGCTGACCAAAATAACTAGAAATTTCTCAGCCCGTTCTATAACACAAAATGTAATGAGATGATTAAACTGTAGTTTTCTTTATTTTAATTTTGGGTAGTGATTCTTGATCGAACCGAGAACCTGACAGTAACCCTTAACATCCTCTACTATTACAATTGTCTGTTTGTGCTTGGTTAAAGAAATATATTTCGATGCGTAAGTAGACAGATATACAGATTGGTGGTAGGTTTTATTTGAAATTATATTAGGGCATCTCATTGGATAGGAATAATTGTGGCTCTGAACGCGGCCATTTTTTAAGGATGTCGTCTGTTAACTTTTTTCTCGTTATTAATTATCGATTATTTACTTATTGTTGGTTATTATTCTTACATTTATTTGTGTTCATGTGTGAATTCGTAGTTTGTTAATTTGTTTAATCTTATTTGGGATTCACAATTATTCTTACCCAATAGCCTCTAGAATAATTTGAAATAACCGTTACTGCCTACCCAATAACCGTTAGGATAATACAATAGACCTTGCTATACATGACGCACCATTTATAGCATATATAAATAGTCGAACCAAAACACAAGGCCTGGAGATTGCATTCAAGGAGATTGCATTCAAGCTATCTTGGCCTAGAAAGAATTCCTCTCAAATTTGTTAAATTTAACCGACGAGGTCTGTTCTTTAAATATGTTTCTTGCATTTCTTTCAGTTTTCAAGATTTCGTATATCGGGTCCAAAATTGTGGCTAAACTGTCCCAATATTTTGTACTGATTTGTTCAGTCAATTTCGATTGTATCAATAAGAATCCAGAACCAAATGTTGTCATTGGAGTAGACAAGTTTTAATTAGCTAACTCATGATATTTTGGTGGGAGTTGGGATTTGAATCATTCCAAAGTGACGTCATGTGTAATGGTTAAATGAAACTAGACCACTCCGGAAAAGAAGATATCAAATATTTACACCGGTTGTTGTTATTATTATTATTTTACTTCCTTTGATTTCTGATGTGTTATCATTTCTTTTAGGGTCCCACCCAGAGACCTAAGGTTAGAAATGGCATCATGACATTTTCCATAAAAAAAAAATTACATGGACAAAGCCCTTCGTAAGGTGTGGACTGTACTCGTGAGAACAATTTTTGTATTTCTTTAAGGCATGGGCTTCCAGGGATCCATTCAATTAGTCTATTGGAATCTTTTCCAAACAATCCGAGGGCTCCAACAAGACATTTTTTCCTGTCGTGAATTTATTTAATTTAATGTGAATTGATTCTCATCTATAATAAAAGCTTCTAGAATTCTTAGTCGTTTCATTCAGTGATGGATAGTATTTGGTATTAACTACTAATATATAACTTCTGTTGATTTCATTCAATCCCCAATTTTGAATCCGATGTGAAACATTCTAATTCGAAAATTGGAAAAAAACAGATGGAATTTGTTAGTTGATTTTTAAGAAAAAAACTTTATCATCAATATATATATATATATATATATATATATATATATGAAACCTGGTGAGCTATAACCTACCTACCTAGGTTTCTCCTAACGGATCATCAGGGTAATAGTGGCTCAAGTATTACCCTGATGATCTTTTAGAAAAAAACTAGCGAGGTAGGTTCTGGCTCACAAGGTCTTTTTAGTTTTTGCTCTACTCAGTGTATTGAGCAGTTTTACATTTAAAACTTGGGTTACTCTGTAGGTGTTTTTTTCTTTTGATTAAGCAGTGCAGTGCTGATTGATCATTTATTAACGGCACGGATGTTTTTAGTCTTTTTTTTTTCTATTGAATATTTTTCCCTGATTTTGTCTATATTTCTGAGATGAGGTATTATGTACAGTATTTACATTAGTCGGACTATTGTCCTCATCTTTGTCGCCATATTTGTCACAACGTTTCGGCCGTTGTACGCTCCGGCCTTCTTCAGGTGGTTGGAATGTCGAACGGAACCCTTTATTTCGATCGCTGGGGTAGACTGTTCTAATTCCACGTGCCATGTTTGATGGATGTCAGTTATCAGTTATCTCCTGTTAATTTTCCCTCTGAAAGTTCTCCACTGCCTTAACCAGGAATTGAACTCACCTTCTTTGGGTCTGTCACTGGATCTAACCAACGCCTTTATCCACTGTGCCATGTGTCCTTGATTTTTCCGTGATATCGGTTAGTCCAATATTTCTTATTTACAAATTGTAATATCTGTTTTTTTTTTTCACCGACCGTGTATAGATATTAAAATAAGATTATATATATATATATATATATATATATATATATATATATATATATATATATATATATATATATATATATATATATATATATATATATATATATATATATATGTGTGTGTGTGTGTGTGTGTGTGTGTGTGTGTGTGTGTGAATGAAGGTTGCGTCTAGCATGAAACAGCCTGTCGCCTCTGAGTGTTGACTTCAATGTTCACTCTCATATATATATATATATATATATATATATATATATATATATATATATATATATATATATATATATATACAAATTGAAAAAGTTTTCGTCATACATATTTTCTTTCAAAACTGTTCTTGATATATAAAATTTTATATATATATATTATATATCGTTATCCCATATATATATGTGTTTGAGTATCTGTGTATGTATATGGCGTGTTTCTGTGTGTATGCAAAAGCAACTAAATTAAAAAAATAATCTTAGCTCTATTTATGTTTATCTATCTTCTTATAGAAGAATATCAACATTATATATATATATATATATATATATATATATGATTGCAAGATAGCAGGGTTCAGTGACTGTAGGGTGTCTAGGGTTTTATTTACAAAGACGTACTTTTATTACTTACTCTTTGTGCTTGGTTCAAGGTCTCGTGCCACATACGACCCCACATCCCGACGTTCTAAATTTGTTTTACACATCTGCTGTTGACTAAAAATCTTTTCTTCGTTCTGCCTTTTTGGATTGACGTCAGAAACATTTTTTTGTCAATGTCCTCAAAAATAAAAAGAATATACCATTGTCACATAAAATACCAAATCTTTACATTACGTATGACGAGGCGAAAACTTTGTTGTGTCGACCCAGAGAAATATGGTATCGCCTGCTACGGCATTTCAACAGTTTCTTTCCGCCTCCCCATTAGGGCAAGATATCTGAGTTCGAATCCGGGATTTTGAAACTCTGATTTTCTCGGAAGGTCGGCCCTCCCCACTAGAATGATAAACTCAGTACAATCACCGTCTTCTCTTTTTTTCTAAATTGCTAACCTTAAAAATATTTTGTTTATCGTTGATGTTTAAGCTCAGACACAACCAAGTTTTTGAAAATGCTGATTTTCTAGACCAACAGAACTTCAGAACCTTCAGATGATCATAGCTCTCCACAGCTTTCTTTTCTTTATTCTCTGTGAATTATCTTTACTTCTTCGCAAAGATATTGATGTAGTTACCCGTTAACTTCTCCAATGTTTTAAAAAAGCCTTATGACTGAGTAGTGAGTTCAACCAGAACAATTACGACTGAGTAGTGAGTTCAATCACAACAATTACGACTGAGAAGTGAGTCCAACCACAACAATTAGGACTGATTAGTTGAGGTCAACCACAACAATTACGAGTGAGTAATGAGTTCAACCAGAACAATTATGTCTGTGTAATGAGTTCAATACTCAATGCATGTCCCATACTTTCGGCTTTGTGTCACATCTTAGCTACGCTTAGAAAATCAGCACAGGGTGGAGCAACCCATACTCAACAAAATTACATTTCAAACGAGTCACAACACATTACATTGCATCTAGACTTTGGTCTATCGAGTGGTATGACGTCATAGAACCGCATCTTGAACTTACGATCTGCGATTGCTATTCCGAGACCGTTGTCGTCGCATAGCAATCATTTATGCCAAAATAACAAAATATCATCTTTGACGGTGGATATCTTTGTTTTATGTCTGTATAACCACTCAATGGCTCATGTGGAGTCGAAAGCTTAAGACCAAATTAATAAAAAGAAATCCAAATGCTGGACAATTTTTGTCTTTATTTTCATAAGAAATTAAAGCAAACATTCAAACATTAGAACGGCTTATGATCAGACATAATATAAACTTATTGTGTTATATTCAATAATATTTGTTTAAATAATGATTTGCTGTCCCAATACACTACACACACACACAAATATATATATATATATATATATATATATATGTGTGTGTGTGTGTGTGTGTAAAGGAAAATGACAATATGAAACAAAGTATCTATAAACATCAAACAAAATGCCGTTAGCAACTAGAAGAAATTAGAAACGCTATTGTATATTTATATGGTTAACTGAAAAATAGCGTCAATTGCTTTATTTTTGTAGAGAAAATTTTCCTATGTAGAAATATTGTTTGTATTGTTGTGTTGACGGATTCAAACGTTTTCTTTTGATTTCTTGATATATATGTTGTGTACATTGGCTTGGGAGTATAGTGATTCTCTTAGGAAAGGTGATATTAAGAAAATATTGGGTGTAGATTAATAATTGGATAATATTCAATAATGGCACTTTCCAGGATTTTCCTTCTGAGTAAATTATTTTCTTTTTTTATGAGTGTAGCATTTATAAAATCAAAATTGTGGTTGAATTTATTTCTATGTATGACTTATGCATTTGTTAAATTGTTATTTATGAGGTCCCTTTTGTGCTCATAGATGCGTTTTTTTTTAATTTCTGCAAGTCTCTCCAGTGTATAGTGAGGAACAGTTTTGGCTATTTATTTTCTGTATGCCAGCTTCAGAAATATTTTTGCTTTGTGTGTTTGAGGATCTGAGTATATCCATAATGGTTTTGGAAGTGTTTGTGATTATTTTAAATATTATTTAGATGGGATAGGTTGTTCTGGACATCCAGAACAACCTACCCCATCTTCTTTCTATCTCTCTCTCTCTCTCTCTCTCTCTCTCTCTCTCTATATATATATATATATATATATATATATATATATATATGTATATTTTGAAAGTCCGACAATTATTTTAAGACATTTTTATGTTTATACATTCCTTTTCTAAAAATTTTCACAGAAAATATTTCTCGGACATTCAGGCCGGTAAATGTTGTTTAATATTGTTTATTATAAACAGAGCATTTACTTAAATATTTGTATCTATAAAAAAGAATGTATAAACATAAAAATGTCTTAAAATAATTGTCGGACTTTGTCCATTTCATAATATGTGACGTCATTTTTTTTCATTTGATACGCCATGAGCAGATATGAATGTACGTGAGAGATTCTTGGAAGATTGTAGTTTAAATATAGTAAATTTGAACTTGCTAACAGAACTCTCCTCTCTGGTCAAACGGTAAAGGCACATTAAGCTCTGGAAGGTTCCGTATAGGATACAGGTTCGAATCCTGTCGGAGGACGAATATTTTCTATGAAAATTTCTATGACATTCAGGCTGGTAAATGTTGTTTTATACTGTTTATTATAAACAGGGGATTTACTTAAATATTTGTATCTATAAAAAGAATGTATAAACATAAAAATGTCTTAAAATATATATGATTCTACTTTTTCAAATCTATTTCATTTTATTGATATCTATCCTAGTCTGCTCTATCTATCACAGTCTCTCTCTCTCTCATTATATATATATATATATATATATATATATATATATATACACATATATATACATACATACATACACAGACACACACACACATATATATATATATACATACATACATATATATATATATATATATATATATATATATATATATATATATATATATATATATATATATATATATATATATATATATATATATATATATATATATATATATATATATATATATATATATATATATATATATATACATATATATATATATATCAGTTATGTGGCATTCATGATACACGCTTAGGCGATCATGTATCTTTCGGTAGATAACTGACGAAGCAGTTTTTTCCTGTGGTAGGTTGTCATTACTTTCTTCAGTAGACCTGTTGCCATCCAATGCTATAGAACCCGGTCTGTCCTACTATTTACCCATGGATGGGAGAAGAAGAGGAGGATTCATACCTTTCTTAAGGTTATTAGCATGTAAGTGAATTTAATGGATTCGACTTGAATTCGAACTCGAGTCTACGATTCCTTAATCTGAGCCGCTATCCATTTTTGTAAAATTGGACATGGACGTCTGAAGTCCACGAAATTAGTTATTACCTGGCCGAGTAGATTTTTAAGGATTCTGTATTCATTATTATATACCTCTGTTCTTACATCGAGCTCTCTTTGAGTTTATATCCTCCTTGGAATCTGGAATCTAATCGCCAAGTGATATATATATATATATATATATATATATATATATATATATATATATATATATATTAACCTGAAATATTCCAGCTGATGAGATATATAGAATCAGATTGAAAGTTTCAAATGCACAGAAGCCCCGATGGAATAATTCGGCCTAAATATCACACGAGAAAACCGCTAACTCCAAACTCCCATCCAGACAATTATCTACTCCTCTAAACGAAGGCACACCCACCCAACATACACCCAACACACACCCAACGCACACACTCCTATACACCCACATACGTACATACAGATTTACATGCACACACATCAACAAACACTCACAGCGAGAGAGAGAGGGAAAGAGAGAGGAAGAGAGAATCAAACCAGGTTTGTTGAAGGCAGAGTCGAAAGCAAATTTACTTTTATGAAACCGCTTATCCTGAAAAGAAATGAAACTGTGAGACAATATTTTTTTTTTTTCGTTATACATTTTTTTTTATGTAAAACTACATGAAAATTCATTTTGTTGATAACAAACTCGCTTTTTTTTTCTCTCCGCATTATTCCTCCAAATCTGTCTTTCTTCCCGAGAGGAATCTCTCGCTATTCATATGATCTTTATAAAAATTTTTCAAATGCCATGTACCTTCAATATATAGGTAATCATGACGCTTCATAGATTCCTTTTCCCTGTATGGAGAAGGTATTGAATTCGCTTCTATCTTCATCTTAGACTAGCTGCCTACTAAATCTATACAGTTCAGTTTACCCAGCTATTTAACACGTCGTTATGAGAAGACAGATTCATGTCATTTCCATTAGTGATGGAAACAGACCAGGTGAGGATTTGAACTCGGTTCTCCGATTTTACTTTTCGTGCTACTCCCACATACATGTTATAATAATAATAATCATATAAATAAGATGCAGTGCAACACAGTGCGATCATTGATCATTGCCTTTGAGTTGAGTGATATCATTGAATTCTGTTTCACCTTTGTAGCCTTCACGTTTTATTTTTTTATATCTCGACTCATATACCAAATTAGACGAATTAATATAAAAGAGAATTGAGGTAACATTTCGCAAGCCGGTCTCGTTGATCAGTTTCTAAATAGTGGCGAACTCGATCTAACTCGGGCTGCTACATGTTTGATGAGTTAAACTATACTTAGAAAATATTTAAAACGAAAAAGACGATCACTATCATCAGTCCAGAAACTAATTATGACTGCAGGGGTACCACGCGTACAGCAGCTGTAGCAAGAGTAGCGTATCTTGGGTAAGCTAGTCTGACGGCGCCCAAATTTCTCCAAAATGGTTTGAGTCCAGTTTTCACTACCAACCAAGGCTATAAAGGCCTATCTGTTCAGCTATTTATCCATAGGGTATTTACGCGTAAGTGAATGTAACTCGACTGGAATTCGAACTCGCTTCTTCGATTTCTCCTTCCGAGCCGCACATCCATTAAACAAAATAGACCTTCTAAATTCAAACGCAATGTGTACATACAGATTTAATCTGTAATTCTAACTTTGTTTTTAATCTTTCTGATTATCTGTCTTTTCTTTCTACTCTACATAGGCGTAAATTTCTAGGACATGTTAAAACGTTTAATCGGTCTGGAAATGTAATTAAATTATATGAACATGTTAGAAATAAACGCAGATGCAAATTTAAAGGCAGGCTACAATGTTCACTTCATGACTTCCAACACCTGGGATATAAAATTCCGATAATGAGAAAAGCTCCTTGTTTTATTCTAACAGCAAAATTTGAACGAATTATATTTGGATTAGCCATTATTTCTATTTTGCCCACATTCATAAAGTGTGTTGCTTTTTGTCCAAGTAGTTTATATTCTATGATTGCTAAGAAAACAGCTTGAATCGGGTAAATTTAAATCTCACCCTTTTATCATTGCGAGTTCATTTAACGAAACCATACTAATTTGATAATGCACATTCATCTGTAAGTATCTGATACAGAGAAATGTTGCTGGAACATGAAATATATAAGTAGTTATGGGTAAAACGTCGGATAAGCTGTTTAGAAGAAGGAGAGCGCTCGTGGAAAATGCGAAGGGAAGTAACTCTTACACTCTTTCAAAGAAATATTGACAATAAATAGATAATTAAGGACACAAATACAGACAGCGACAGATCCCTAAAGTCTTGAATTGACATGACAATAAAAACAAACAAAAAACAGAATTTTGATAATAAGACGAACATTTTGTTTTTCCCTAATGACTCAACATAAACGTTTTCAGTTGTCATGTGTAATTATCTTTAGGCGAAAGGTAAAGGCTTCACCATCTTCCCCAAGAACTGTTGCCATATTCATCTTCAGAATCTGTCTATATTTCTGAGATGAGGTATTGTAATTATTTACACTATTTACATTATTCGGACTGTTGTCCTCATCTTGTAATATTCACGACGTTTCGACCGTTGTACGCTCCGGCCTCCTTTAGGTGATTGCAATTCGAACTGAACCCTTTTTTTTGTCGACTCTCCATGTTTTTATTCACCAATTATTGAACTCACAATGTTGGATAAAGTCATTGGATCTAACCAAAACTATTATCCACTGAGCCATGCGTCTTTGAAGACAGCAGTGTTGGAATTTTTTGGGACTTATAAATCAAATGTCACAGTAATCATTTTTTTTACCAGAGCTCATATTGCAATTTTGTTGTTATTATTGCTTTTCTTTAACACTACGTATTACTGCTTCCCATATTGTATTCATTTCTATGCTTAGTCGGCTCAGGATTTTTTGGTGGACTAGCATATGTGCTGATTCCTTAGGCTTTCGTAGTTTCCAGTGATGTTTTCTGTCTGTTATTTCAACATCATCCTACAGGGGTCGGAGTTCTCCCTTTCCCCCTCCATATGTGGTCAGATACGCCTGATTTTTCTTTTTCCCATCGTGTTACGGGTTTACGATGTTCTTGCAGTCTTACCATAATGGGGCGGCCTGTTTCTATTTAAAACAAAATATGGCGAAAAATAATATAAATAAATAATAGTAACAGATATTTCATCTAAGTATTTTGGTTAATATATGCATCTGTTCAACAAGAAATATGATTATATGTACATGTTGGACTCTAAAAACCTTTTCTTGTAAATAATTTGATTAAAATAGTTATTTTTACTGCCTAACATTGATTATTTTTTTTTATCTAAGTTCTGAAAATGTTTGCTAACTGAAATATCTTACGGAGCCGTAAGCTGCTTTTTTTCGAGATTGCTTTGATAATATTACTATAGTTTTACTTTAAAATGCTTTTTAAAAAATTCGTAAAGAAAGAGTTGATAAACAACCATCACCTCAAAAAGCAGCGTCTACTTAGACAAATCAGACAAAAAAAAAAAAAAAAAAAAAAAAAAAGAAAAACAAAGCTAACAACAGCAGTCCTGGGTATGACGATAAACTACATCCACGTCCTGGGTAAGACGATAAACTACATCTAACAGCAGGTTTTGAGGAGCATGAAACTGCCACTTAATTATCGATATTCCCGGGTCCACCTGGGTGGTAGCACCTGTTACGGTTCCATTTATGAGCAAATAGTTAACCCCCAAAACTGTAGTCAAAGCATTATAAAAGTGTAAACATAGGTTTTAATATCAGCAATACGTTTTTGTAAAAAATTATTACCAGGAATACATTATTACCAGGAATACATTTTTGAAAAGAAATATTACTAGCAATAACAATTTTGTCGGCATTAAATAACCCACTGAGGTTGATAAGCCGTAAAATAAATCAAACCAATCAAACGAAACGCTAACAACAGATTAATTTTGGCCCAAATCACAAATATGAAGCATTACATTCAACGCTAGCATTCAGTATTAGCCTGCAGAATTAGCTAGCAAATTTTTGTCCGTTTATAGGAGAGACTTTGTAAATCACAGATACAACAATAGTAACACCTTCAAAAGATACTCAGTTAGGCACCGCTAATTCATAATATATATATATATATATATATATATATATATATATATATATATATATATATATATATATATATATATATATATATATATATATATATATATATTTCTTTACCTGTCACGTAATCTAATTATTTCAAGATGAGGTCGACTGTGCTTGCTCCTTGGCGATCCGTGTTCAAACCCATGTGTCGCCAGCGACACTTTATTCATCTATGACACAAATCATGATATAAGCCTCAAAATGTTTATTGAGGAAGAACAGTATAAGACAAAGATAAGAACGAGTTATAATTTTGTCATTTGTAGAACATGAATGAATATGACAACGTTAAATAGTGGAAACGATAGTATCAAGCAATTAACTAACATTAAAGAAGTGTTCCAAATGATCACGAAAAATATGGCACCGAAATCCGAAGAAGTGGAATAGCGAAAGATATCTTCCAAAAGATAAACAATGTATGAAGCAACTGGCTAATTTCATTAGAAAAAGAGAAAAGTGTCCTGAATTCGTATGTAATATCAATCCCCCGATATGGCAGTGAATACTGGATAATCTCTTCATAGAGGCAACAAATATGTAGTCCTACAGAAGAATAGTGAGAATGCCATGGAACGAACATGTGAGCAACGAATAGGTTTAAGGAAAACTGGAATAAAAAGGACACTTTTGCTTACGATCAGAAAAAGACTGTTGGGATTTCTGGGATATATAACGAAAAAACAGATTTTGAAGAATTTACCATTCGCAGGACAGAATGAAAGTCAAAGGGACAAAAAGGAAAATAACCAACCAAATGAGCTCGTCTAATTGGATGACAGAATAGGGAAGGAGAGTAAGGAGACATAAGTTACTTAAGTCTACAAAAGAGAGAATGTCGTGGAGAGCTATGATCGATTACGTTTTAAAAAGATACAGCACATAGAATATTTTCCAGTAGAAGATACAAAGTGTAATGTTACATAAAATGGAATGGGCGAGCCGAGTTCGAAATCTCGGCGGAGACTGATTTCTTTTTTCACATAATTATCTTTAGAAAGGCATGAATATAGTACATCTTTCTTCCGTATTACTAGATGTCATAAAGAAATTCTCATTACTGACATGTCAAGATATTATTCGGTTGGTGCATAATTATCAGGCGTTTTTGTAGGCAAGTTATTTGTGAATAAAAATTGCTGTTTTCTTTACTTTTTAAGAAAAGTATTATTTTATTTTTAGTTTATAAAAATTAATGTCGATAATCATACTCTCCGGAATAATCATTTAAAAATGTTATTGTTGAATTGTTAGGTTTCTTTTTCATACTAAATATTGTTTAAAACGCCTGATAATTATGCACCAGCCCAATACTTTACTAACAGTTCACCCAGTACAAGGCCCAAGGGATACTCAAGGGAGAGTGTTACTGAAGGAAACTGTAAGGTAAAAGAAAGGGAGAATTAAGAGAGCAGTAGACCCTGATTGTAGTGGTCATGGTAGCATTCTCTCTCGGGAGTCTGTAACAGTTCTAAGGAAGAAGCTGAGTGAAACTTTCTTTATACCAAAGAAAGACGAAGGGAATAGATATGATTTTACATCGTAAACATGGCATAGCGGGTCCAAAATGTGATGGACAAAGCCGGTAGAACCCAGAAATGTCTTTCATAGTAATACCAATAGAGTAGTGACAGGCTGATAACGTTTCGTCTGTGGGATAAGGGTTGCAGGTTGGATAATAATTAATCACCCGCAAGGCCGCGTAAGCATTTTTTTTGTCGAGGTTGGACAGTGAGAATTTTGACAGCACCTGCTGTTCTTGGTCTCATTTGTAAAACTGCAGGAGTTAGGCATTTTCTGGAACGATACAAAGAATCAAACATTCTTTTAGCATCTTTTTGCGATGGCACGAATATACGCATTCAATTTGTGATGGGAAGTGAGCTTTAGACTCAGTAGGCGTTCGAAGCAAGGGACCTCTTTGAAAGTATAACCACTCATCATGGTTGTTGCAGGTTTAAGGTCTGATCGGAGATGAGAAATATTACGAGTTTACTTTTGTGTGTATTGTCAAATAAATTGTTTTTGATGACTTCAGCAAACCAATCAACTAGAAAACACTTAACGCGCTGCTATTGTCAAGAGAAAGAAATCAACGGAGACATTTGTTCAATTTAGTCATCACTTGGAGTATTAAGCTTGTTCTAACAACTATTCGTCTTCTTTTAAGACGTAGGAAATGATGGCTCTCTACAACTTCCTATCTTTTAAAAATCATCGGTTTCTTGTACCGCTTCAGAAAGTACCTAACACCTTCTGCCATCTTTATCAAGACAAGAGTCGGGTCAGAAGAAGAATGGAGTATCGCCGCGATACCTGGACGGATGCTGTCCAACCGTGAGAGAGTTCGAACACAATTACGCATCATTGGGGGTGGTGAATTACCTTCCACCCTGCAACTCATTCCCCATTGCATAAACGTGGCTAGTCTCTTGCTACTCTATTGCTATTTCCATGGCAAATATTCAGACAAACTCTACTTCCCTAGTGCCAACAGTTCAGAGCTTCACATTTTTTCGCCCCATGGGGTCAAATCATTGCCATTTCCTTCTTATTCTTTTGATATGGAATAAGTTCTACTAAAACAGCTTCTTCTTCAGTCACTTTGTGGAACAGACTCCCGAGGGGATGCTCCCTCGACCACCACAATCTTAACCTCTTAAAATCTAGGGTTTATATATTCTCATAATATGAACGACTTTATCTTCCCTTTATGCTTTTACAACAATTTCATTTAAAAACTCTACTTTGAGTGGCTCTTGGGTCATTTATTGGATAAACAATAGTAAAAAAAAAAAAAAAACCCAAAAACGCACTTTTGGCATAGTCACTCTTCTTTTCCCTTGTTCTGGATCCATTCATACAAGTTGGCTAAATAGATAATTTGTTGTTTTTATCTGCTTGCCTTGCTTTTATTATGCCATATGTGTGTTAAACTTTTGAAGTTATCTTTCCTCACTTCTATTTTTGTTTGTTTTCTCTTCAGGACGTAAGATATCATAGCTTTCTGAATATTACTTATTTCAATTATCGATTAGTTTCCATGACTTTTTACAAACAATGAAGTTGTTTCCCTGCTGCCTTCACCATTTTTATATCAAAGTTGTTGTTCTCTTGAACTAGTTGCCATCCAACGCTAGAGAATCTAGTCTATCCTTCCATTTAAACCATAAGCTGTTACATATTTCATATTCCAGCTACTTTTCACGGACTCCCTGTCATATAGGATGAGAGTTCAAACCCATTCTTTGGCTATATATATATATATATATATATATATATATATATATATATATATATATATATATATACTGTGTCCTTGTTAGGGCCAGAAATAAAGACACAAAGAGAGGAATTGAGTTAAACAAATATATTAACAAAAACAGTAATACAAACATATGCAAACGAGAGTGTTACAGCAAGAATGTTGGGTCCGACTGTCAGAGCTGACTGCTGAAAACTCCTATTTATAGCTGGGAGAGTCCATGCGTGCGTGGGTAAATTACCATAACACACACACACAAACAAACGCGCGCGCCACACACACACACACACACACACACACACATATATATATATATATATATATATATATATATATATATATATATATATATATATATATTGAGGATTGAGGAATCGGAGAGTTTGAATTCCAGTCGAATCCATTACATTCACTTACGTGCTAATACCCCTGGGAAAGACATTAATCCTCTTCCTCTCCCTCCAGCTATGGGTAAATAGTACTGTGTTCTATAGCCTTTGATACCAACTGGTCTAGGAGGAAAAACAACTCAGAATTCAAAACCTGCGGACGGCTGTTTGGGGACCTTGTGGTACGCAGTGGCCTTCAAAAAGTGTGGTTGGTTCTGCACAAAGCCTTCACCAGTATCATCAAATCATGTGTGCTGGTGTCTGTCTTATTTTTCCTTGGGTATTGGTTTGTTTATTTACAAGCCAAAACACCTAAGGTTTTTCCAGACGAGTATAATTAATCCATTTATATCCTACAATTTCTTAAATCCAAGATATATTTTTTTAAAAAAAACAACAACATAAAACACACATCACCGCCTCTAATAATCATGCACAAAAGCTGAGTATCATCTACCATGTATTCAATTGTGAAAGCCGAATAACATTTTATTGCTTCAAAGCTCCAAAGAAAAAAAAAATTCGGTATTAAATGAGCCATAAGGAGTTGATATGCTGTTAAACACAACCACCCAACCAAACCATTTCTTACCGGTTGTAGAATATAAAACGACCTAGACATTGAGACAAAAAGCAAGCGAACATGTGACTATCGTTAAAATAGATATAATGGCGAATACTAATTGTCATGAAATTGTAAAAACTTTCGTAATTTCAGAGAAGATTACATATTACATAGCAATTCAGCAATCTTTTTCATAATTTTAATAAAACTGTGTTATTACTTCGAAATTTGCTTAGTTTTTGGAAGGCATGAAACCGACGAAATATGTACATCCATCGGTCGCTTGATCTTGTTTATTTTCTTGTAATAACCATCGTATTTATTATTTCCATTTACAGTGTGAGTAGACAGTTTCCGACATCTGATACGACCGCACGCAACCACGCCTTTATAATGGGTGCAGGGGGGGGGTAACTGCACGCTCGATTGCCAAGGATACCCAACCGAAGGGCACTAAAATAATACAGTCCAAAACAATGATGATGATGGTAGGGGACCCAAAGAATTATGACTTCCAGCTGTTAGGGTTGACGTGCATGTCTACAAGTGCAGAATGAAGACAATCGCAGAAGCACCGAGATGAACACACTTACCATTAGACATTGCGAGTGCGTACGCTCAAACACATAGACAGCAACACGACGCACACGCGCGAACACATACAAACATTACAAATAGAGTGAGGATTTTAACAACACGTGTGAAGACACGAAGTGGCGAGTTAATAAACGGGTAGGTACAAGAAAAAAAAAAGCTTGTAAACGAAACGAAAGCACGTACGCCACCCGCTTTTACAGGAAAAAAAATAAACTGCCTTTGACGTTTTTTGAAGTATGATTATATTTTTACACTAAATTATTCGCTAGGGTCATCTTTGTTTTACTTTCGGTATTTTTTAATCCTCTATCTGTTTGACTATCTGTGTTTATCTCTCCCTCGCCTTCAATGAGCATCTCTCTCTCTCTCTCTCTCTCTCTCTCTCTCTCTCTATATATATATATATATATGAAGAGAGGGAGAAGATTATATATATATATGTGTGTGTGTGTGTGTGTGTGTGTGTGTGTGTGTGTGTGTGTGTGTGTGCATATACTCCTTATTATAGTGAACGTTTTTAGTTTAGTTCCCTCTATCCCTCGCTATATATATATATATATATAGCGAGGGATAGAAATTAGAAATAAAACGTTCACTATATATACATATATATATATATATATATATATATATATATATATATATATATATTAATGTATGAAGAAAGAGAATAGAAAGGAAAGGGCGGAGAAAGCGCATATATATATATATATATATATATATATATATATATATATATATATATGTAAGTTAGAAAGAGGGGAAAGAGAATGTTATATATATATATATATATATATATATATATATATATATATATATATATCGATGATATATTCTTTGTATACACGGGTAGTGATGACAAACTTACCCAATTCCTTATGACCCTAAACACAGTGCACGACTCAATTAAGTTTGACTATGAAAAATCCACAACATCAGTAACATTTTAGACACGCGCATTTACATAGATGAAAACAGGAAACTACAAACGACACTACACTAAAATAACCGACACCCACAACTATCTACACTTTAAGTCTTCCCACCTAAACACCTCAAAGAGAACCTTCCCTATTCACAAGCACTTAGACTCAGAAGGATATGTTCCAACAATGATGAATTAAATAAACACATTGAATATCTGGAGCATCAATTCACAACACGTGGCTATAAACAACACCTAATCAGGGAACAAATAAATAAAGCAATTTCCACACCTAGAGAAGACACCCTAATGTACAAGATTAAAAATAAATCTAGCCGCATCCCTCTAGTAACCACTTTCAATCCCACTCTGCCTCCGCTATCCCAAATAATCAAACGTCGCTGGGAAATACTACATCTCAAACCAGACCTAAAAAAATTGTTTAAGGATCCCGGCCTTCTTGCATATCGTAGACCTAAGAACCTAAAAGAAATCATAGGTTGTAACCACATTTCAGGGGACAAGGTAATCCATAATAAACTAACAACAAAAACAACAGGATTTTCCCAACCATGTAACAACAAAAGAAGTTTATGTTGCAACCATATTAAAAACACGAATTCATTCACTAAATCTACTTTCAAAATCTACCACGATTCTAACTGTAGAAGTCATAACATAATTTACCTCCTAGAATGCACACTATGCCAGAAACAATATGTAGGAAAATCTGAATGGCCCTTTCACTACAGAATTAATAATTATCGTAAGCGAATTAAATCGACTCCCCATGAAAAATGATTACCTGTAGAACAACATTTCCGCCTGGAAAAACATGATTTCAAAACCCATGCCAAATTCACTATAATTGAGAGAATAGAAAAGTTCAGAGCAGATAAGATTAGAAAAATTTTAGAGTCTCATGAAAATAAGTGGATACAACGTCTAAAAACAAAATACCCAGCCGGGCTAAATCATAAATTTAACAATATATAGAGAGTCAACAAATCAAAACCTACCCACATTTCTCACCCACACAAGACAGACATGCTTACGGAGGTGTGGAGGCCTCACACTTATACACACACCCACACGAATATACACACTTACACACATCATACTCACTCACTCCCTAATGAGCCAAATGATAACACACACCTAGAGCAATACACACGCTTACACATATCATACTCACTCACTCCCTAAGAACCAAATAACACACAAACAAACACTAAACAGAGACGCATCCCCTCACCAGGTCCAATAAAACTGTCAAACTGACCAGAGAATTCAGAATAATATGTATCTATCCAGCTCTTATCTCAAATAACAACTTAAAAGAGACTGTTTGACCAACACAAGGAATGTTAAAAGATTCATGTTAAAAAGATAAAAAAATAAAAAAACAAATGAAAACTACAGACAAAAGTTCATTTTCTCCATCAAGACATTCATTTCTGTAGTTCACTGCTACCAGCAAGGAGAAATATTTCTCCTCCCGATGATGGCCATTTCGGTCGAAACTAGTCGAGGAATCTAAATGGAATAATAATAAAAAAAAACGAAAGAATATTAATCTACAACCCAGTGTGTCTAAAGATTTTAATTTTTTAATTTTTTATTTTCTTATTGTTCAAAATATATATATATATATATATATATATATATATATATATATATATATATATATATATATATATATATATATATATATATATTTTTCATTATTGTGAACTTTATTTCGTTAAAGTTTTTTATTACTCTCTCTGTCTCTCGCTATAGAGAGGGAGAGGCAGCGAGAGACAGAGCGAGAGAAAGACGAAGAGACTAAGAGAAAGAGAGAGAGAGAGAGATGAAAGTCAAGTCAGAAAAGATGTCTACATGTATATATATTGCTATGTTTCTTATTACGATAAACGTTTTCTAGATTTTAAACTCTGTCTCTCGATATATATATATATATATATATATATATATATATATATATATATATATATATATATATAATATATAAAAAATAAACAAAGACAATAATAGTGGTTTTAAAATCGTATGCGTTTAAAAGTGCTCAATTTCAAGTAAGAAAAAATCATCCTGTAGGGAGATTTAATATCTTTAAAAGATGAAAACACTGATTGGAACACTACCGCGGTTTCTACCGCAACAGTCTCGTTAGGTGGTTAACCACCTGATGAGAACTTCTTGGCGGTCAAAACCGCGGTAGTGTTCCATTTAGTGTTTTCATCTTTTTAATATATATATATATATATATATATATGTCTATTTCTCACTATTGTAAAAGTTTTTTAGTTCTTCCTCGCCAACCACACTCATGTCTCGCTGTATCCTTTCAAGGGTTACATCAACACATCTTATATATAAAGTACAGTGTATGTGTGTGTGTTTGTGCGTGTGTGTATCCAAGCAACTCCTCCGGTCCCACTGGACCGCTTTCAATGATTCATAGCTCTTTCATAGAATGTTAGGCACTGGGAACGAATTTCTTTGATTTCAGATTTAGGGTACCAGATTATGCGATGTTAAAAATATATATTAATATATTACACTAGCCATTTTCGTTGCTTTCATGGTTCAAGGGGAGTAACTCTTACTTTCTTTTTGCATCAAAATTGCACTTAATTTAAAGAAGATTTGATGTACGTAGTTCTTTATTTTCGGTACAAACAATTATTTTTATTTCAGGCCTGGTAGAACAGGAGACAATTCATAAGAAAAAATTAATATAGAGTAAAGATGTGAAAATCAAAATTAGAATTAGTTATACATTCAACATTTGAAGAGTTAAAGAAATATAATAGATCTCAGTATAATTTTCCTCATTTGCGACTCTATCCCTAAACAAACACATACCCTTCTCCATAGAATATAGAATTAGTATCAATTCTTACAGTGACTATGTATTTTATCAACATAGCACAGTTTACAAAAATGATTTAAAAATAGTGGCTATAAGTGCACTTAAATATAGTAAACATGACATTGCTAGTAAGAAAAAAATAGAAACAGAAAAATCATTTCATACACCCCCCCATTTAACCAAATGGTTAGTACTAAGTTAGGACAGAAGTTTCGCCATTTAATTGAGAAACATTTCCCGGGAAATAGACCTCTTAGTAAGATTTTTAATAAAAATATACTTAAGTTAAACTATAGTTGGACAGATAAATTTGAAAAATTGTTAAAAACACAATAATAAAATTTTAAATCAATACTTAAACTTAAGTAACAATAGGCATCCAAAAGAAACAAGCAATAATGATACCAACTCTAATTGTAGAAATCCTAACGACTCCCCATTACAAACTGATTCTTTTGTTTACGTAAGTACTATTTCATCTAGAGAAAATCGAACTGTCAAAAAATTTTATGTTGGTAGTACCAAAAATTCATTTAAAACTAGGTTGTATCAACACATAATATCTTTCAACAACAATGCGTTCCGTAAATATTTTTGGCACTTATAAGAAGTTAACAAAACGCCTACGGTAAAATGGAAAATATAAAAAAAATCTAGAACTTGTAAATCTTTACAGGATCCATGTTCCTGTGTTGACAAAAAAAAATGCATATTACAAAGTTTCCTAACAATAAAGATCTGTTAAACCAGAGAAATGAATTAACGGTGTTATGCCGTCACTAACTACCTTTAAACTTAAAATATAGGTAAAAAAAAACCTTTTTAAGTAATTTCGTATTACAATTGTATAGACATTAACTTATTAGTATATGATGTTCCACCCGATAGTTATTTGATTTATTCAACTTTAACATTGGCACGTTTTACCGTCTACTCAGTATAATAGGTAACGTATATAGATGTTACATATTTTTAATTTGACCTATTGCGATCTCTTTAAGAAGCTTCTGAGTATATTAAAAAAATTGGTTTTTAGATTTATTTTTTTTTAAATTTCGTTTCTGAGAACTTTATGTCTACTTCAACAAATCAGCAAATTATACATGGCTACATCTATAATACAGTTGTCGCTAAAATGTTTCCTAGTATCGTTTCATGACATGTCGAAGCGTCAGTTTTTCTTGATATATATATATATATATATATATATATATATATATGATGAAATATAGTTTTAAGGTAAGCTATATTTATTGGTTAAAGTTCTCAATATCAGGGATAGAGCATATGCAAATATAAAAGTGGAGATTGAAGTCAAAACCCAGAGGCGACAGTCTGCTTCATGCAAAACGCAATTGTCACGCCATATATATCTATATATATATATATATATATAATCATAATATCTGTTAATCCGTATGGAAATTCCAAAAGGGGTATAAATCTAGAGATCAATGTCAAAAACAGAGCAAAATAATAGTAATATTTTCACTATTATAATAATTATATATATATATATATATATATATATATATATATATATATATATGTAAAGAAATATAGTCTTAAGGTGTGCTATATTTATGGGATAAAATGCTCAATATCAGACATAGAACATGTGTAAATATAAAAAGTGAACATTGAAATCAACACTTAGAGGCAACAGGCTGTTTCATGCTAGATGCAATCGTCTCTCTCTCTCTCTGTATATATATATATATATATATATATATATATATATATATATATATATATATATTTCTGCATTTGCATGAACAGTAAGGCTATCTATTTCCCCATAAATGTAGCAGAATAAAATTTTTATCCATTAACCGAGGTCGTCAAGAGCCGGTGATATTAATTACAATATTTTTACATCGCATGTGAAGTTCAGCTCAAAGATCTTATTAGACATTTTTACAAATAAATTTTTTGGTCTCAGCGAAGTCTAATATTTTCATGAACTATTTCTATCCTATTCATCCTATCTTTTCCTATCTATCTTTTATCTATGTCGCTGTCTATCCAAGTCTGTTCATATCTATCTATCTATCTATCTATCTATCTATCTATCTATCTATCTATCTATCTATCTATCTGCATTTGGTATCTATCTATCTATCTATCTATCTATCTATCTATCTATCTATCTATCTATCCCAGCCTGTGTTGCCAATATTTTTGTTGTACCCTTTTTATAATCTCTGTCTTTGTCCTTCCAGCAATGTTTATGTTCGGTAAACAACATCCAAGAAAAAATTTTAATTCAAATTATTCGAACTGATCAAGTACCGTACAATTTGTTGGATTCTGATATACCACATTCCAGCTCAACAAAAAAACTAAAAAAAAAAAAAAAAAAACTTCAGGCGCTAGAAATATTGTGAAATCTTTCCTTATAGCTTCATGCTTAAAAATACTCGGCTAAGTAGTGCTCAGCTCAACAAAATATTTCGAATAAGTGCACGTTTGCAAATGTTGAGTTCAACTATGTGTAGCCAAACACAAGCGCTAATTTTAGAGCGTTGTGAAAAACACTTGGCAATGTTAGGTGTTTTATTGCTTTTTCTTTTCACAATTTGAGTGACCCAAAATTCCTAGCGTCATATTTGTATGATGTTAGATTTTCTCTGACATGCCTTTGTAGTTTAGTCAGCTCTTTGTGGGAAAAGGATAATTTTAATTTCTTTAAAATTATGTCTTTGTATTAATTACACGTTTGACTCCGTGTAGCATCACATGGTGTAACTCCCATATATAGACAGTGTTGATATATACACATACTTTATTTTATGGCTAGGGTTCAGTGCTTCACGAAAATATACTTGGCGTGTCGATTTCAAGTCTCAACCGGTGCATTCACTTTTGCACAAATACACCCTTGTGCAAATTAATTGAAAAAACAGCTTTAGTTTTCTTTCTTTCACCATACGGTCAGTTTTAGACCCACTGGAATGAAAGGGTGTAATCGATTTCTATTTTTTCAGATTAGATCATTTGCATTAGTGTGCAGTAATATGAATCTGTTTTGTGGTGTATGATGAAATTTGTTTGGCCTTGAAAAATATTGCATCATCCGTGATTGCATCAGATTTTCATCACACCCAGACACTATTGTCTCGATTGTCGATTATTATTTCTCCTACGAGCATTGTCTGTAATGCGTACAAAAATTTGTAACACTGCACGAACACAACACATCAAATTACTATATACTGGCCTGGAAACTCTCCTGATTTAAATCCAATCGAAACTCTGTGGTCAATCTGCAAGGAACGACTTCGTGGAATGGACATACAAAGTACTAACATGTACACTGGGTCATGTTTGTATTAGAAAAATACGAAAAAAATTAAATAATGACGGAATTATTCGTTTTGATTCAATTAATTAACACAAGGGTGTACACTTGGAAAGTTATGAATCCATTTCCCCCCATTCCCACAGCTAGGGTTTAATACCAGCACCGACTAAGTTCCCTAGCTGTGGTTGGCAACATGTCTTGGAGGAGGACATCTCTGAAGTCAAAACTGGCTGGGTGTGTGGCTAGAAGCCTCCCCTACTAAAAATCTAATTGTTACAGAAACCCCAGTCACAAAACCTAGCGTGCTGAAGGTGTGACACTTTTTTAATTCCACATGCTGTCTATATGATAAAAAAAAACACTGATCAAAGTTGACAATGGATATAACAGCCTTTTTCTATTCTACTTCATGACTGGGGGTGGTTTGCTAAGATACCTGTAAATGGGACAGAGTGCAGGGACATAAGGATACGAGACGTACCCCAGGACATCAATGCGACTTTGGCACGATCATAATCAATTGATATTTGAACATTTATTTTTGTATTTTATTTTCCAAATCCGTAACTGTAACCCGAGCTCACACTCCTTTAGGAACACACGATTACTAAATTGTTCAGCATATTGAGACGCATTCATTCCTTAACTCTGATTAAACTATCTGCTATTTGTGCCACAGTAACACATTTGTTGGCTCGTACTTGGGAACAAGTCCTTCATTCACATCCACGCATGAAACAAACATCTCAGTGTACACTCTTACATATACACACGTTTTGTGTCTGATATTAATGACTTTCACCTATAAATATAGCATATCTTAAAACTATATATTTATCATAAACTGTTTATAAAGCAGGTATATCAAGGATAATCTAAGCCAACTATTACAATAAACTAGTTGACAAAGTCACTAAATTTTATAAAACTACTAATAGTTAAACAGAATGTGATATAATCAAAGAAGATAAAATAGACACGAAACTAAAATAACACAATAGACTAAAACAACGAGCAAAAGTAGAAGCATTTATTAAATTAAAAAGCATTAGGAAAACTTTACGACAAAACCAGCATGCAGATTACTAAAGCCGAAAAAAACAATATTGGGAAAATAAACAAACAAAGATTAGAAAAGATATGCTCAAACCTAAGAAACATCTAAACATAAAATCAATGGAAAAAACACAAAAACAACAATCAATTGGTTTAATAACATTAGTAATAAAAAAAAACTATTTCTTCATCCAATTAGGCATAAAAACTTCTACCTATCTGTTAATGAAAATATATTAAACAATACACTCAACTTAGCAAAATAATACATGACTATCTCTAATGAAGACATAAATTTAATTAAACACTGCACACAATCTATATTATACTACAATAAAAACTACTACTGCTAATAATAATAACAATAATAATAACTTTGATATAACAATGGGTAGCTACGATGGTCAAGACACGCTATCAATCATATATACTATCAATAAATTAACAAAAACGATAGAGGTCTATACAAGGACGATGGTCAATTAAATTCCAACGGCAGAACTACAAAAAAAATAAGAAAAGAAAAAATAAAACCTTCAAAACCTTCGGATTTATAATTAATATAAAATCCATCACAAAATAGTAAATTTATTAGTTATACCATTCAACCTAAACAACGGAACCTACAAACCATGCATAGTATCAAACAACAACAGAAGATACTTTAACAAAAATTGCAACCACCCCCTAACGTATACAAACAAATACCCAAATCTATACGTAAAAGAATTCCAATAAATTCTAGTAGCTTAACCCTTTGAGCCCTGTTTTCGTGAACAATTTTAACCTTTCTGCCTGAGCTCCTGAATGAAAATTCTCAAATAATTGGTATGTAATATTTCACGGTAGATATAAAAATAGTTACAAGTGTTTACCCATCGTTCAACCGGTATTCGAGTATTAGGTTATTTTCTCTACCACTGTTCAACCGGTGGCTGGGCATCATGCCATTTTTCTCTACCACCGGTAAAGCGGTAGTAAGGTCTCAATGTGTTAAAAATATTCAATGAAAACAATACAAAAGAAAACATATGAAACAACCCTAAGAAACAGCGGGTATTCAAACTATTCATAATATAATAACGAAAAATGTAAAAAAAAAACAAAAAAAAAACAGAAAAAAAACATAATTTGGTTCAGCTCCACCTATAACAATACAATAAAAACAAAAATAGGAAAAATAATTGAGAAAAACAGAAAAAAAGAAACGAAAATTATCAATAAAAAGATAATCAAAATCAGTTACAGCTGCATGAATAACATGAAGAAAATAACTAAGCACAGATAAAAAATACTCAGTAAAAACCAATAACAATTACAACAACAATAATTTCGATCCAAATACCACCATCAAATGTAACTGCAGAAACCGAAAATTGCCCACTTAACAATAAATGTTTAACCAATAACATAATATGCATAACTGTCATAACTAATAACATTAACACAGGCAGAAAATGTGCATAGGCGCCACGGAAAAATAAAAACGTTAAAAGAAAGATATTATAACCAAAAAATGTCGATAGAAAAATACATAAACAACACAATCTTATCAAAATGCACATAGAGCCCCCCCCAAAAAAAAAGAATATCCCCACCAAAATCAAATGGGAAATTATAAAAAGAGCAGCCCCATACACTATAAACATTAAAAGTTGTAAGCTATGCTTAGAAGAAAAATTAGCAATAAAATACCAGAAAAGAAAACAATTAACATCATAGTGAATACAAGTGAAAAGGTATTTATAAAAAAAATGAACCATATTTTAATTTGAATAATAAATTAACTCGACTTATTGAGAGTTTATATATTTTTGTCATGTCTTGGTATACCAATGGATTTCCGAACTATTTGCAGAAAGCTTTTAGAGAAACCTCTACAAATATCTACATCTGCATCGTCTGTGTTATTTCAGAGAAACCTCAAAGCGGCTTTTGTACGTTGCTTAATAACAGTTAATGTCTGGTCCGTCGAAACTGGCAGTGTTTTGTCGTGTACATTATTGCCTAGTTGCAAGTCTGCCAATTCTGTGTTTTTGCAGAAATCTCTCCAGACAAACGAAATGAAGAATTATAATAACAGCATTTCTATTGATTCCAACTTTGTGTTGTTTTGGCGGTTAGTCTTAAAGACAAACCGCCTACATTGTTGACAACCAATTCCCTCTTTCAGGCGTCTGGGACGACGTGGGGGCGGAAAACACAGTATTTTTCTTTTTAACAAGATTTACAATAATTTTAATCGTCCATATTATGATTATTATATTTATATTCAATGAAATTTCTCGGAAGGTATTGCTTATTAAGCAGTTTACTCGCAGTTTTCCCCTGCTCATGTCGCCTTCATTATATCTTAATTAAAGGTATTAGGCAGTTGTCTGATACCTTTAATCAAGACCTAGTGACATTAAAACTCTCAAATATTCCAAATCTCTTAATCTTATTTTAATAAATATATTGATTCATATTTTTGCTCACATATCCAAAGAGATTTTTTCTAATTGTTCACCTAAGACAAAGCCTAAGAGCAGTCAAGGTAGATTCGATCCTCTATGTGAAGAGTTTACGATTGGGAAAACATTATCTCGGAAGTATTTCCAAAATGTATCGGTTCTTTGAAAGAAGCTGTCCGAAGGGAATCTCCTTCTTCTCAATAGGATACAAAGAGAATACAAATGTTTGGTCCCAGTGTACATGCCAGGTGGGTCTTAGCTGTGAAGGTTTTTTTTTAATGGAAATACCGTTTCATAGGAGATAAAAACTTTCCTGGCGACAAGTAGAAATTACCTGTTATGTCAAGAAGTGTTCGTAGAAATTGTGGGGTTTTCCGTGTGTTGAACCTAAGAGGGAAAAGACGAGCATTCAATTTGTTCTCTTTCAGCCTCGTTCTGGCTGAGGAGGAAGTGACGTAGGGCGTTTCTGATTTGTCGCTTGCTATTTCCATATCAACAGTTGCAGTTCTTTATATGTCCGTTGTTGAGTGCTTCCTGGATATTTGCTTCAGTATCGCCTGCCGGAGTACATATTGTTTCGGTCGGGTCAGTTGGGTGAACAGGTACGATGTTGAAAGACCCGAAACTTGTAATGACCTCAAATCGTGACATCACTGATGAAATGATCATGCGCACCCGTTGGAGTGTATTCATAAAAAATATAGAACGTTTCAAGCTTATATACATTCGTCATTTTTATATTTCATAAAATGTTTCGATTCTTTCTTCAATTCAAATGAGATATTTGTCTGTATTTTAAAAGATTTACGCTCTGGGGAGTTTTAACAATTTGGGTAGTGTAATAACTGATGAAGGACAATGTGAAACAGGAATCCCAAGGTGCATAGGAATTGCTTCCAGAAATTAAGCAATGTATTAAAACAGGAAAATATCGTAAGAAACAAAGAAGAGAGTGCTACTATTTCTAATTTCTTATATGGCAGTGAAAGCTGAACAATGTTCTCACAGATGAGGAAGAGAACTTTAATCGACTGAAATATGATTCTGCTGACGAATATACGAATATATACGACAGAATCGGTGAGCAACAATAAAGTCGTGAGGAAAATAGGAAATTTATATTTACATCAGAAAAAACAGCTAAAATTTCTGTGTGACATAGTGATTACACGTGCATTGCTTAGATATGGCACAAGCCCGAAAGTTCGACATTCCAACCACTTGAAGAAGGCTGGAGCATACAACGATCGAAACGTTGTAATAATATAGAGACAATGATGAAGACAATAGTCCGAATAATGTAAATAATGTAAAAAATATTTGTCATTCAAAAAATACGGAAAAAAAGGAAATATTTTTCTTTAAAATGATTTATACTAATTTGAAAACCTATTTGAACGATTTTTCCTGAACATTTACATCAGAGAAAAATATTTCCCTTATTTATTTTTTTTAATAAGGAAACCTTTTAATAAATAAAGTCAATCATCAATACAATAAAGATATAATGTTTTATCAAAGTTCAAAGATTATTTGAACTTCCATCATTTCCATTATTTTTAAAATGCGGATGATTTTCATAATGGAGTGAAAAAAGCTCTGACCCAGATATTCATTTATATCGAAGGAAGATCATATTTTCTTTCAGATTATCCTTCAATGTCTTCTTCTTAATCGTACAAAGTTTACAAGAACTAGATGAATATTTACTGCATACAACTGTGAATCTCATTAAATCTATGAGAATGCCTGATTCCTAAATACCCAGGCCATACTTGGGATCTGAAATATTAGGATGTTCCAAAAATAAAAGCAGATTTTAGAATAAACCTATTGTGTTCTAACACAGGGGGGTGGGCAACCTACGGCACGCGTGCAACATGTGGCACGCCAAGCAATTTCCAATGGCACGCAGCCGCAAAAGACATCACGAAGTCCGAACCAATAGCTACTACAACGCAAAGAAGATATTTAGCCGTTTCAATTTTAATATATAATAAAAGTATATATACTATATATCTAAAGACATTTTCATGTTTATACGTTCTTTTTATAGATACAAATATTTAAGTAAATGCCCTATTTTATATGGCTATTCCGTATAGGATACAGGTTCAATTCCTGTCGGAGGACGCATATTTTCTATAAAAATTTCTCGGACATGCAGGCCGGTAAATCTCGTTAATACTGTTTATTATATAAAAACAAAAACAGAGGATTTACTTAAATATTTGTATCTATAAAAAGAACGTATAAACATAAAAATGTCTTAAAATAATTATCGGACTTTTTATACTATATACTACTATATAAAATATATTGTAGAACAGGTATATTGATCTTGACTTGCATAAAATTACGTATGCAGTTGACACGCTTAATGATTTTAAAGCCCTAAGTCGGCACATAGTTAGCAAAAGGTTGCTGACCTCTATTCTAACATATAATAGTTGCACAAAAATATATTACTCATTCCCAATGATTAACGTGTCTTCTTTGTTATAACGATCCATTTCAGAATTTAGCTTAAAACATTATATATCCCTCACTTTGAACATGAAAAATGAAGAGATGCGCTTACCTTCTTTTTTTTACATGAAAAAAATAATTCTTCTCAAGCTGCTGCCAACATTACCAGAACATAGGGTGAAGGATCCACTTGTTATCGGATAGTACGGCGCTGTTATTTGAAGTTCCGCAGTAGGGAGACGAGTCTTGAAAATCAAAGTGGTATTGACCATCTATCTGCAAATGACAATCAACATCTGAAAATAAGTGTCCAACAAAATCCAGGCCAAAATGTTACAGAAATGTCTCAGATAATGGGTACCAACATTTCAATAATACCTTATGATCTCAAGAAAATTAGCAAGGCGAATAACATTAATAAATGGAATCCACATGAATTCACTGAAAGTCAAAGAGTTCAACGTTTTGAAGTGTTTCAATGCGAAATTCGATTAATCGATTTCTTGATCGAAAAATGATGAGAATTGGATCCTTTATAATGAATGTAAACGATCGTCTCAATAGTTTGGTCATGAAGAAGGACCCAAGCATTTGTCAAAACCGAAACGGCATCAATAGAAGATTGTCTGTCCGGTGTTCTGCCATTGATGTCATCCATTACAGCTGCCGAGGTTTATTGCCGAGAGCTGGATGAAATTCACATTTGCTTAAGCAAAATGCGATCGGTACTGGTTAATCGACGCGGTCCAATTCTGATTTATGACAGAGCTCTGTCACATTTGACCAGGGTGACACTACAGAAGCTCACAGACTTGGGGGTGCGAGACTTTGCCACATCGACGATATTCCCCTGATTTATCGCCCACTGACTAGCAATAACCTTTTTGTCTTTATTCATAATTAAGCATGAAAATCGATGGAAGAAATGTATACACGTTCAATATTCCTATTTGGACTGATTGAACCGTTTAAATACATTAATTCAAGAATAAAAGGTGATTCTCAGATCAGGCATTATTTTCAGAGTAACATAATAGAATTTAGTTTGGTTTGTTTTACCGCATATCAACCCCAATGGGTTATTTAATGCTGACAACTTTTTTTCCTGGTAATATTTTGTTTTGTCAAAAATCTATTTCTGGCAATATTTTTTTTCCTCAAAAATGTATAGCTGGTAATATTATTTTAAAATGTGTATTGCTGGTAATATTTTTTTCATCAAAAACGTATTGCTGATAATATTTTTTTCAAAAATATATTGCTGGTAGTAGACTTTTTACTTGAAAAATTTATTTCTGGTGATAATTTTTTACAAAGAATTTCTGGTATTAAAACCTATTTTTACACTTTCATAAGACTGGGACCCTAACAGGTGCTACCACCCCGGGTCAGGGTGAACTTGGGAACCTCTGAAATTAAGAGGTGGTTCCACGTTCCTCAAAACCTCCTGATTAGAGGCCTTGGTGTTGGACGTAGTTTATCGTCTTACCCTGGACGCGGATGTGGTTTATCGTCATACCCAGGACGGCATAATAGAATTTGGAAAAATGACATTTACTAGGGTGACAAAGGTGGTTTACTGTTTCTCACCCCTGTAAGTAACCAGGGGACTAACAGCTAATTATGTCAGTGATCTGGCAGAAACAACTTATTTTAAAGGTACAACATCTCTATCCTTCTCTTTTACATTCCATATGTACTGTCCTTTCAGGATGTGGGCGATCATAGCTCTCCACAATTTCCTATAGATTTCTCCTTTCCGATTATCTTTGTCTCTGCGGTATTTGTTTTCTCATATACAATGTCTATGATGTCAAAGTTCCCCAGTAGAATCATATCTCTTGCTTCAAGTTTTCATCTTTGGGAGAATTTTTGAGAATTTACTGCACTATAAGAGATTAGACATTATATATATATATATATATATATATATATATATATCCATCAATCTTTTTTCTTGGGATATTTTAAGTCCGCTTAATAACATTTAATTTTTACTATTTCCTTCCCTCTTCTCAACTTAAAATCTAGAATACAGTGATGTATAAAAACGGAATGCATTTTGTGAAAATAGGCAAATCGTAAAAGAATATTTGGTTAACAATGTCAATCGTTATCTTCTGTCCTCTTAACACCTGTTTATTTTTTAATCTCTCCTTAATAATGTGTTCTAGAGATAAACACACTTCTCCAGAAAAGAACTTAGACATGTCTAAATATATATATATATATATATATATATATATATATATATATATATATATATATGACACTGAGAATCGTCAGTAGAAAGAGTAAAGATTTAGAGATCTCGCCTAGTATTTCAGCAAGACGACGTCGACGCCAAACTTTTTCATTGTATTATCTTCATTCAATGCAATGAATACATGAGTGGCGACGAGAATTCTAATTCACATGAAAACAAAATTGTTTCATCTCGCTTAGCATAAATAAGTGGTGAAACTCAAAATTTAAGGAAAAAAAAAAACATTTCGATGGAGTTCTGTCACCGACGCTGAAGCCGATAAACTTCAAGGCTGTATGATATATTAGGGAAAACAAAACTTCCTTCAATGATACAGACAAAATACACTGGAAGAATTAAAGATAATTATTCAGCAACACCAAAAATTACGTTATTTAAACAAATGCAACGGGAACGAACTGAATATCATGAACAGAAAAAAATCAATCCTGGAAAAGCAAGGAACAGGCAATTTCGTTATTGCCGAACTCAGTCGCTAACTGAATTATTGAATTTAATTAATTCCCATAAGTAATCATTACATTCTTATCGTACTTCAGAAGCTACGAGGCCATTTTTAAAAATAATGTCCAGAAGAGTCGAATGAAAAGAAGGTACGTCTTCTGTTCGTGTCCCACTGAACATGAAAAATATTTAAATTTTATTTTGCCGAATACTCTAGAAAAAATGAAACAGTATCGATATTATCGAAAATCTTTGGTGAAAAGCATTCACTGTTTTATACACGTTGGCAGTGTATAAACCTTATTAAGGATGAAAATGAAGATTTTCTCACATATGCTGGTTGAGTGTTAGAAATTTAAACTGGAGGAATTGTCATCAAGTAAATTTAAATGTCTAATTTTCGTTAAAGGTCTGACGTCAAGAAACGATGCGGAAATAAGGTTTTAGCTACATAAATTTTTTAACAGAATTCAAATTTAACAATACAGACTGCTGAGGAAGAGAGCCAAAACATTATATATTTAGGGCATATTACAGCGAATATTGAGCAAAATTGCACGTCAAAAGTACAAATTGTTCGGAAAAAGAGAATAGTTGCAAATAAAAAAAAAATCGGAATAAAAATACAGTAAAACTTAACCCATGCTCTGGCTGTGGTATGCTTCATCTCCGAAAGAACTGTCTATTTAAAACAAAACAAAAAAAAAAAAGTTTCAAATGTGGAAAAACGGGTCACAAATGAAGCTACTGCAAGTCAAAAGACAAAAGAAATACACAAATTAACTTGCTGGAAGTAGTGCTACCAGTTAAAAAACTGGAAAGTTCAAATAATAGAAGATCCGTAACAGTACAAATGAATAACGTTACGGTGAGATTTCAATTGGACTCTGGTAGCGATATTAAACTTATTGATGAAAAAACTTGTAACAGAATTGGCAAGCCTAAATTGTGAGAAACTGACAAGCTGTAAGAGGAATATTAGACAAGAAATTAATTTTTCTTGGGAAAATCACGTGTAACGTAAAAGTAAAAAAAAAAAGCAGATATTTACGTATTAAAAATTCCAACTCGAATTTACTAGGCATCGATTGACTAGAATTATTTGAACTATGGAATTGGCCGATAAATTCATTCTGTCGAAAAATTGAGAAAAAGATTGCAGCTAAAGAAACACTGAGTCAACTAAAAAATAAATTCACGAATATTTTCTCAGGAGTTGAGAAATGTACAAAGTCCAAGTCATGTTTAAAATTGAAAGAAAATACCAGTTCTTAAGCCTAAAATAAAGATATCTTTTGCTGTGTTGGAGTTTATTAACATCGAACTTGATAGGTTAGAAAAGCGTGGAGTTATTGAATAAAATAGATTATTGAAAATGGGCTACGCAAGCGGTTTATATTAGAAAGAAAAATAATAAAATTCGTTTGTGTAGATCTTCCAGCTGGGTTGAATGACTGCCTCCTACATCATGTATATCCCCTACCAACTCCAGAGGATATATTTGCCAAATTAAATGGTGCCAATTTTTTTTTAAAATTGACCTGTCTGAGGCATATCTTCAACTTGAAAGGTATGGGAAATGCCAGAAGTTTTTGAATGTGGATAGGCATAAAGGACTCTACAGGTTTAAAAGTTTACCCTTTGATGTAAAAGTAGTCACAGGTATTTTCCAGCAAATGATGGATACGATATTAGCTAAACCAGAATAAGTGATATACTTATTAAGAGTGCTACGAAAATACAGTACATAAAACTGATTTAGGGAATATTTCAGAGAATACATGATTACGGTTTCAAAATCAATAAACAGAAATATCAATTCTTTATGGACAAGATGAAATATTTTACGTGAAATAATCGACGAAAAAGGAAGACCAGATCCCGCTCGAGCAAGTGCTAATAAAGGGATGCCTCCCTCGACAATTTTGGTAACACTACAATCATTTCTTGGAATAGCGAAATATTATAATATTTATGTGCCAGAGATGTGCAAATTGCGAACATCTCTGAATAATTTACTTAAAAAGGGTACGAAATGAAATTGGCCGGCGGAATGTCAAAAAACTTTTAAAGGAATTAAAAAAAAATACTACTAACTTCAGAGTTATTGCTAACACATTACGACCCGCGCCGACAGGTAATAGTAGCGTCGGACGCGAGAGAATACGGCATAGGAGCGGTAATAGGCCATAAATTCGAAGACTGCACAGTCAAATCAATCGCCATGCTTCAAGATGTTTGATAAATATGGAAAAATGCTGAAGTTAAATTGAAAAAGAGGCGATTGCTATAATTTTTGCTGTAAAGAAACCCCACAGAATGATATTAGGAAGAAATTTCATACTGTAAACTAATCATCGTCTGTTGTTATGTATATTCGGTTCCAAGAAATGGATTTTCATATACTGCAGACTATAGCGTTATCTACGATTTTCTTGAACTATAATTTCAAGATGGAATTTCTATTGTCAAAGAAATTAAGACACGCAGATGGAATATCCAAATTGATATCGAAATGTAAACAAGATTCTGAAGATACCGTGATTGCTTCATTGGAATCCGAAAGCAATATTAAAAGCCTGGTGTGTAACACTATTAAAGAATGGCAGGTCACGAAATGGAGTGAAACTAAAATGAAACCTGCTAACAAAAATACGGCATTGTTTATTTGTGATGGAGTACTTTGTATGAGGATTGTTGTAACTCCATTATCACCACAAAAAGGATTTTAAAACAATGCTACGTAGAACATCCAGGAATAGTGAGAATGAAGTCCTTGATGAGAAGTTACGTGTATTGGCTAAAGTTGAATAAAGATATCCAAATTACAGTTAGAAAATATAATGGTTGTAATTCAGCAGCAAAATCAGCACCTATAAATTATCAGGCATGGCTGACCACTGACAAATCGTGGGTAAGACTACATATGGACTTTGCTGAACCACTAAATGGTTCATACAATTTAAATATGGTCGACAGCTTCACAAATTGACCGACTATTGCAATAACGATTAAATTCTTGGACTAACTTTTTGCATGGTTTGGAGTACCTGACAGTGTTGTATCAGATAATGGAACTCAATTTTCTTCTAGTCAGTTTAAAAATTTCTGTAAGAGCCGCGCAATTGAACATTTGACAACGCCTATTTATCGTCCGAGGTCGAATGGTCAAGCGGAACGGTTCGTTGACACCTTCAAAAGAGAATTAAGAAAAGCAAAAGACTTGGAAATTGAAGAAACGGCATTACAAAAATTTTTGAGCGTGTATCGAATGACGTCAAATACAAACGTCACCGCGAAAATATCACCTCATGTTTTAAATCCATTTTTGACAAATTATTGTCAGGGAACATGAAGAAATTTCGACAATTTCAACCAACCAGATCATTTAAGATCAGTAATAAAATTTTCTTGAAAAGCTTTAAGGCCAGAATAGAAAATTGGCAGGAAGGAAAAATCATTCAGCGCCTTGGTAGTATAGTGTACATTGTCGAATGTGGACGATTTTGTTATAAGAGACATTAATCAATTGAGGTCTAGATATGAACAGAATAAGTAGTCATTAGAATTTAATTTACCGATGGACATACTTTAGGATATTTTTGAAGTACCTATTCCTAAAAGTGAAATTAAAATACAACGTCAGTGTAAGCGAAAACGTAATCCGACTGAAACGCTGGAAATAGACCTATGTCGGAAATGCATATCTAAAAGAGGGTTTTGTGGAGACGAACACACCCCGCTCCAGAAAAGGACTTGGGCTCGTCCAAATACATATAGACTTAAGCTGAGAATCGTCGGAAGGAGTAAACAAGTAGAGAGTTAGAGATCTAGCTTATCTGCTAACTACCAATTTGTGACACTATTTAGGGTTGCGTGAAAAAAAAGGCTAGAATTAAATTAGGTGATAAGAAGCTATCACGAAAAGACACTGAGCGATGTTATTTTTTCTCTCAAAGAAAAGTGGTAAAGATTTTATTTTCATTAGCGAAGAAAGTAAGGTCGCGGATCTGTCGCATTTGATTTATGTTACGGCGCGGCGAAAGAAGATAGCAATCTGTCCCTGGCAATAATGAAAATTTCAGGTTGGTCAAGTGGCTTACAAGACAAAATACTAAGAGATAATGGTAATTAGGCCACCCAAGAGAGAGAGAGGGAAAGATTAAACCATTAACTCTCTTCCGGAGATGTCATTGTTTTGGGAAAAAAACACCTGTTTTGTGTCAGAGCTGGCCATGATAGAAAAATTATTTTATCGGAACGGATAATTGGCCAGCCTCAGTGCTTGTTTGGCGAAGGTCTCGTTGATGAGTTCCAGACGGCGTTCGGTTAAGATAAGAGTCGTAAGGGTTTGTTGTCAAGAAGAAGAAAAGAAAGAAAAGAAAAAGGAAGATAATTTTGTTTTCTTTTGAGCGATAATTGCAAACACCCGCACTGCCAAGTCACATTGGTCGTCGCAGGATAGAACGGCGACGGCGCGGAGACAGACGGGGTGACGTCACAGATTTCAATAAGACTACATCGACTCCAAGCGACATATTTCTACTAATGAAAGTGCATATCTAAAAAGTGGATGTTGTGGAGATGAACAGACCCCTCCAAAAAAGGACTTGGACTCGTCCAAATGCAGATAGACTGACGCCGAGTATCGTCAGTAGAAAGAGTACAATTATAAATAATAGAGTTAGAGATCTAGCTTATATGCTTATCACTTGTTTCAACAAGACTAAATCGATTCCCAGCGGATTGTGTTATCTTTATTCAATGCTATGAAGAGATAAAAGAATGTCTTCTCTTCCGCATACTATCACTCATTCAGTAACTCATTGCATCAGTTTCTCGTTCGGTTGCCGAAGTTAAGCAGTGTCAATACCTGTCTGCAGCTAGATGGGGGACTACTTGAGAACACCGGATACTTTAAACAACGTCCTACAATTCGAAATATTTTTCGAATTCATATAGCTTACAAAGGGTTGATAAACCGTAAAAAACAAATCAGTCTATGAATTTTTCTAGTAAAGTTCATGGATTACTCGAATACATTTCCCATCATTTCAAATACGCTTTTGTTTCATGCCTTATTTTGATAATAAAGATAGCATTTCGTGTTCCAGCGACTTCTGAAACGCTACACAGTTCGGCACTACTCAAGAAGTCTGGTCCCACCATAAAAGGGAAACATTGTTTCAGCAATGATTTTTATAGGCTAGTATTTATTCCATCTCCTGCAAGGTCTGTCATTTGTTAGAGTTCAAAAAATATTGTTTTTATCAATTTAGAAAGGTGATCCTATTTATAATATCGATCCACTATTAAATCGTTCCTTGAAGTTTTAGAGAGTTATTTGGGCTTAGTTGTTCGTTGTATGAAAACAGACTTTCTTTAATAAAAGATTTCTTTCAAATAAAAAAAGGGATAAATAAATTTTAAATGAAAGACGAAACATTTACATAAATCAATAAAAGTAAATATGCGTTTATTCTTCATTTAAAATAAATAATTATCAAAAACGTATATTTTAATGATTCTTCATCTGATTACATGCCTGAGATGAGACTTATTTACATTGTTCAAACTGTTATCCTCATTGCCATATTTACAACGTTTGGGCCGGTGTACTCGCTGGTTTTCTTCAGGTAATTGCCGTGGCCGGGTATTGAACACACAACTCATTGGGTCCAATCATTGGATTTAATCAACGTCTTTATCCACTGGGCCAGATGTCTGTTGATGAAGCTTTGGGACTTATAAAACTAATGTCTCAACAACTATTTTTTACCAGTGCTCATATTGCAATTTTTGTGTTATTATTATTGCATTTTTACCAGAACTTATATTACTATTTTTGTTGGTATTCATTGCTTTTTCTCTAGCACTCCTTATTACTGGTTCCCATATTTTATTCATTTCTATGCTTGGTCAGCTCAGGAGATTTTTGTGGCCTAGCTTATGTGTTGATTCCTTAAGTTTTTGTATTTTTCAGTGATGCTCTCTCTCTATTATTTCAACTTCATCCCACAGGGGGAGGTGACCACACTTCCCCCCTCCATATTTGGTCAGCTACACCAAATTTTTGTATTTCCCCTTGTGTTACCGCTTTACGATGTTCTTGCAGTCTTACCTTAAGGGGGCGGCCTGTTTCTCCTTTTTTGTTGTCTTTTTTACCACAGCTACAGGGGATGACGTACACACAGTCCTTAGTCATGCTCTCCTCTATGGAGGGTCTTATTCGAAGAGGTGTCTACGAAGTTTTGAACCACTTTGGAAGATTGTCCTGATGTTATATGGACAACAGATCTTTTGTATTTTCTCAGATAATCCCTTCACATATGGTAGGCGAACTGTTTTCTAAGTGCTAAGTGCTATATCTTGCACCCTTCTATCCCAGTTTGTTGGGACTGCTACCATGTACCCAGGGTAATTGTTACGTTGTAGGGTATTGCTTATACTGACCATTTCTTGTTGGTATATTTCTGGGTCTCCACATGACTTTTACTCGATGTTGTAAGCAGCGGACGATCCTTCTCTTTACACTCTATGGATGGTGGGAGTCGGAGTTGAGGTAGTGTCCGGTGAATGTTGCAGTATACGGATATCTTGAAACCCTGCTCTGTTCGCGACATGATTACATCCTGGAAGGCGAGGTATTGTTTACACGCTCCATTGTGAACTGTATCGATGGTCCAGTAATAGCTGCAAGTCTTCCTGATGTGGCCAGAGTATGAAAGTTTCATCTACTTATCTAAGCCATAGGGTTGGCCTTAGTGGTTTTGATTTTAATGCCATTTCCTCAAAGTATTCCATATATAGTAGTTAGTCTTCTGAATATTTTCGTGTGTTCTTAATTTTAAAATTTTCTGTTTATAAATACATGAGGCAAAATAAAATCATTACATTTAACTCGATAAAGTCCATCTGAGAACGAAAGGCGTTGGTAAAGAAAATTTTTCATTCTGTCTTTATATATATATATATATATATATATATATATATATATATATATATATATATATATAATGTATTCTTTAACCTGGTTCTATGGCTTTATCTCCTATTTCTCCTCCCACCTCATTTTCTTCTATTGTTTCCCTTATTATTTTTATGAATGTTTCTCGGTTAGAAAGCTTAAATGACTAATTCAGAAAGGTTTTGTTACACTGCTTAAGTAGACTGGTACGCTCTTAAAAAATAAGGAAAGCATTTTTGGGAAGTATTTTGTTTGTAAATTAGCTTTTCTCTTCAGGATATTTGTTAGAATCGAAAATATTCGGATACTTTATTAAATTAGAAGAGGGATTATTATATTGGAAGAGGGATTATTATATTAGAAGGGGGATTATTATATTAGAAGGGGGATTATTATATTAGAAGAGGTTTTTCTTCCTGATATTGAGACAATATAATAAAGTTATTCCGCGTACGAAAAGTGACCTATTTTTTTATCAAAAAGATTTCTTTAAAAAAATCCAATATATACAGTTTTAATTAAAGAACATTTACATACATTAATAAAAATAAATAAACAATCATTATTCAAGATAAATAGTTATTACACCCGACTATTTATGCATGTGCCTGCGAAGGAAAATCTACCCACCGAAAAAGATTTCTTTAAAGTTTAAAATATATAATCTACGAAACATAAGTATAGATTTATTACATTTGTGTCTACATTGATAGCATTGTGCTCATAGAGACATAATTTCCTGTTTAGTGTGTCGAACAAAGACGCACTGCTTTTACAGTAATTCCACCTTACGTCTTCCAGGAGCTTTATTTATTACTATTATTCTTCTTATTTATTAGTATTGTTCTTATTATTTATTAGTATTCTTGTTATTATTTATTAGTATTCTTATTATGTATTAGTATTCTAATGATAAGTTTAGTTATGTGGCTCATTAAGCAGATTGCCTAACAGAATTCGCATTGCTTTGCACCTGTCTTCCTTGGCATCCCTACGAAAATAGGTCTCATGTCTTTTGATATTTCACCGCTTTTATATATTGCTTCTTAATATTATAATTCAACAAATACAAGACCAAAGAGCCCTTCAAAGTAGAGTTGTACTGAATGAGGTTGTAGTAAAGGTGTACAATATGAGGATATGCAGGCGAGATAACAGATAATCCTCGATTTGTAGATATTAAGATTGTAGTGACCGGAAAACAATCCTTTCAAGTAACATTTTTGAGGAATAATTTTTCTGAAGGGAACTGCCTCCTTATCAATAGAATACGAAGCCAATTAAAATGAGTCGGCTCTGTGTACGTAGCAAAGCGGGTCCTGGCTGTAAAGTTCTGAACTGGCGTAATAAACGAATATAGCTCGTAGGAGCATCTGTCATGGAAATAGCGATAGACCAGCGACAGGCTAACAACGTTTCGTCCCTGCTGATCCCAAAAGCGTGAAACCCAGGGTTACAAACTCATACAATTGAATATATATATATAGAGAGAGATAGATCGATAGATAGATAGGTAGATAGATAGAAACCCGACCGATTTGTCCTCAGTCAAAGATCCTACACCTAGACTATTGTCGCACGGCAGAGAGAAAGGGAAATTTTAACGTTTCTATGCGAAATACGCCAATAGCCCGGAGAGCTCAATTCAATTGAAGAGCAATGTGTTAATATCAATATGAACCACTGCTTTTAAAATTAACCTTTTTCCAAGAGAGCTTAACCAGATTTCCCTGGAGCTACAGAATCAGTATATATATATATATACATATATATATATAAGGTGCTAAAGGCTTGTGATGAAAAAGCGCTGGAAGGAAGTGTAAGGATTACCCAAAATTCTTATCGAGTCGCATCCAATTAACATAGACCGGTTTCAAAGTAACATCATCCAGCTGTTGCGGGCCCCACCGTGTGGAGAGGTATTGAATGGGCTGAAACTTCGCGGGAGCACGACGCTCAGCGGAAGTTTGCAGCTGATCTGGAGCACTTGATGTGTACTTGTGTTTATATATATATATATATATATATATATATATATATATATATATATATTCTCAACTCTCCCGTCGAATTCGACGTACGCGGGTCAAGTAGGTCAATTCCTAGGAAACTGACAGCCCGACAAGAGCACATGAGATTTGATTATAGTGGTGAAGGTCTCGTGCAGGACCATCCACACTTTTTGAAGGGCCGAATACAGAGACCTGGTGCACTAAGTGCCACAAAATCCCCAAACGACCCTCCGCAGGTTTTTGAATTCAGAGTTGTCCTTCTCCTAGACCAGTTGCCATCCACAGCTATAGAACCCTGTCTGTCCTTCTATTTACCAATAGCTGGAGGGAGAAGAAGATTCACACCTTACCTAAGTGTATTAGCACGGAGTGAATGTAATAGAATCGACTGGAATTCTAACGGCTATCCGATTCCTCAATCCAAACCGCTATCCATTACTCGAACGTGCCTTATATATATATATATATATATATATATATATATATATATATATATATATATATATATATATATATATATTTAAATAGATTTTATAGATTTATTTCTTATTTCTCCTCATGGAGCCTCGTTACATTCATCTAACTCATATCAAAATCGTCCGAGGCCAAGATCTCTATGACAGTTCCATTTTGTATCTGTTTCTCTAGGCAAATGACAATCTTACCTCTGATTTTAGATGCCTTCATGTTTTACGAGTTTCTGCCTGTCGCCGTCGAAGAAGTGATTTCTTATATATGGGTTCCATCTTTGTAGAATCTTATCTTCATCTGTTATGATTGTTACTTTTTCTTTTCAAATCTTATCCATCCTACCGAAAAGTATTTACGTCTTTGTTGTTAAGCAATATTCACCTGTGAGGGCGTACAAATTGTGTTTCCTTCATAGCCAAGCCTAAAACATCAATGACAGCTTTAAAGCGTCAATAATATAGAAAACCGTATGTCAAAGTGAAAGACGTTTATATGTAACTCATTAGGCAAACGCATTACTATTTGAGCATTAAGATATCTAATTCTAAAGTAATATATTCTTTTTATTTTTATCTCTTTATTTCCGCTTGTCTTCTTGCAAAATTTTGAATTCTACGATGCATAAAATTGGAAGTATTTTTAATGAAATAAGCAGATTGTCAAAAGAATATTTGCTTCCCAAACAGTCTAGGAAATTTTGATCAATTCACGTATGCAAGCTTCTATTCCGTAGCTAGAAATTCATGTCTTAGGGGAAAAACTAATCCTGATCCTCCAAATCTGCAGTTATTTCTTGCAGCAATATCAATAAGAAGCGTGCTGGCAACACAAATTATATAAGTTATAACTTTAAGAAGGACTGGTCAGTTTGATTTTTATCGTTGCTTTTACGGCATACCAAACCTTGCTCTTTAATTTATAGTCGAACTTTTTATGGGGATCCCAGTGATAATGAAACTCACTATTACGTAACGGTCAATCGAAATAAGGATAATGCTTAGCGAGTCTATTTTGATTGATTATTATTACTGATTAGTGAATTTGATTTTCACTGTTTGCGCTATAATAAATGTGATATTATATTACTCAGTACGGTCCCCCAATTCGATATACATGTTGATGACAACTATTTACTCTTGTCTTAATAGTAAATCTGATAGGTCCGATAAAATAAAACTGGTAGAAAACGAAATCCAATCTGGTGCACGAAATGTCTTGTAAATTTTACCGCCTCTAAAACAAAACTGGTATGTTTTATTCATCTAGGAAGTCTATGTCTACCTTCCATCAGCATGGCTGATGCTAACCTTAAGGAGAGCAATTCATTGCACCTTCTTGGTCTCACGTAACATGAAGTAGAATGATTATATTGAATCAATTGCTAGGTCTACTGCTAGGAAAGTTGGTTCACTGTGTTCAGTCAGACAATTTTTCTAATCAGGATACATCTCGCATGTTTATAAATATACCAATCGTTGGTGCATTAAATATTGCTGGTATGGTGTCCCAGCTACACACACACACACACACACATGTATATCTATCTATCTATCTATCTATCTATCTATCTATCTATCTATCTATCTATCTCTCTCTCTCTCTCTCTCTCTATATATATATATATATATATATATATATATATAACGAAAGAAGATTAACATATATAATCCGGTGTACTTATTGATATCTTTTATTTTCATTTTTACAAAAGAGTGTTCAATGTATATATATATATATATATATATATATATATATATATATATATATATAAATGAAGAAATTTAGTTTTAAGGTGTGCTATATTTATGGGATAAAGTGCTCAATATCAGAGATAGAGCGTATGCAAACATAAATATAAAAGTGAACATTGAAGTCAACACTCAGAGGCGACAGGCTGTTTCATACTAGGCGCAATCGTTAGGCCGCCTGATGATTGCGCCTAGCATGAAACAGCTTTTCGCCTCTGAGTGTTGAATTCAATATTCACTTATATATATATATATTTCGACAAAACCCAAACAAATAAAGTAATCGATTCTGATTTGGCGTGTTGACTTCAGTCGATTTGCCACCGCCGTCACTTGGCTTCCCTGAGTTTTGTCTATAAATCTTTTCGTGTCAATTGTTCTAATAAGTTTTCCTTCTTGGTACTTCGACAGCATGAATTTACGCGTATCACTAGATTGGTAAATTAGTCTGATCGTTTTAATGTTGTAATAGCTAAATGTAAACATATTCTCTATTCTAACAGTTTCTTTTCTCGCACTTCACGCTTGTAGAACATTCTTCAGGTTTCTTGATTCTATGCCATATTCAAAAATTTAAATGCAACGTCAATCGCCATCTACTGTCTTCCTGAATACACTCCATTTATAGTCCTTTCCACTCAGTAAAGTTTTCTCATTTTCCTTTCATTGAGCAATCCCTAGCGTCTTAGTGGCATCATCGCCTTGCTTGGGGAAAACTGATTTTTTTAAAAAGTAGGTATATTGTAAAATCAAACAACTTAATCTAAATCAATTCTTCCTCACTCCTCTAAGACTGTGGATGGTGGACTTCCATAAATATGAAGAAGAAACTTGTAGCAAAAGAGATATGGTTCTGTAGAAAGGTGTTGAGTATAATGTGGACTGAAAATGTGAGTAATGAAAATATTTTCAGTAAATTGAGAATAAAATTCGCTTATACTTAGAATTAGAAAGATATAGTTGAAATTACAACAAGGAAAGGGGGTCTGGAGAATCTTACATGCACAGACAGGGTGAAGTGAAGAAGAAAAGAGAGAATTAAACAGGTTGTGTAAGTGGCTAACCGAAAATGGAGTCGGAGGGCTGATGAAAAGACAAACATTACTCAGAGTTTTTTTTCTTTTTATCCTTTCTCTCCAAGAAAAGCGACGATGGCACTAGAACGCAGCGAACTACATGGAGTGCAAGAAAATGAGAAGATTTTTCAAGGACCGAGAAAAAGATAATAAAGGAAGAAGGGTTCAGAAAAACTGAAGATGGCGACTGACGTTGAATTTAAATTATTGAACATTGTAGGTGAAAGGAAAGCAAAAAATTGTAATGGAGTTCCACAGGTGAGAAGGGCGAGAAAAAAAGTCTTAGAATAGAAGTGGCGGTTGTGTCTAGCTACTTCAACAGTAAAACAGTATAAACATTGTTACCAATCTAGTAACATGCTTAAAAGATCATCAGAACAGTTGCCATGAAAATATTTGTAGAAAGGACAGAGTGAAGTCACGCCACGGCGTTGAGAAAATGACTAAAGTCGAGAGGCCGGGTCAAGAGTGATTACATTACAAATTTTTCTTTGGATTTTGTCAAGAATTTCGAGATATATAGTAAGAGCAGCAGAACAGATATGGCAGCAATATTCGATGTGCGGGCCGGAGTAAATAGACATTTTGTCAGCGTAATTACCTCGTTGGGAATTGATGACATTGGCGGGGTCGTCGATGAAGATCAGAAACAACACAGGAGGAGTTGCCGGAATTTGTATTTCAATAACAAAATCTTTTGGGGAAAAGCTTAGGAAATACATACAAAAACACAAAAAACATCTTGAACAACAGGGTAATACAAGGTACGTCCTATTATTCTGTGGTACATTCTTCTTGGTCGGACCAAGAAGTTTTCAGCCCACCTACTTGTACTATAAATATTAACTCAGCTTCAACATTTTTTTAAAAAAATTATTTCATCCCAAGTAAGGCGATAATACCACAAAGACGCAAGGTGTTATTGGGAGTGAAATAGAATGAGGAGAATTTGTTGAGGAAAAGGACAATAAAAGAATTCAGGAAAAGAAAAGATGGTGATTGGTTTTACATTTAATTCTTTGAACATTATAGGTGACAGGAAAGCAAGAAGTGTGAGAAAGAAACACACGGCTGCATTTGGCTAGATCAACAGGAGAACGATGAGATCTTGTTGCCAATCTAGCAGTACGCTTAAATTCATGCAGTCGAGGCACCAATGATGAAAAACCCATCATGTTGCTGTGGAAATATTTATAGAAAAGACAGAGGGAAGTTACGTCACATCGGTGATAAAGTGACTGAAGTCGAGATGCCAGGTCAGGACCAAATATATTACAGATCTTTTTGGGGATTTTGTCAAGAATCTCGAGATATATAGTTGGATTACCAGAGCAAATATGGTAGCAATATTCAATGCACGGATGAATAGTAGATATATACCATGTACAACATGTATTCTGATAAGAAAAATTGTCTGCCACGATACAGTGAACCAACTTCCCAAGCAGTGGACATAACAATTGATTCAATATTATCGCTTCCCTTCATGTCGGGGAAAAACATGAAACCAAGAAGGCGTAGAGTGTTGCTCTCCTGGAGGTTAGCATCAGCCATAATGATGACAGGTAGAAAAGTTTCTTTGTGGTGATTAAATGAAAGCAATTTTGTTTTGGAGGCATTAAAATTTACAAGCCATTTCGTACCCCACTTAAGCACTGATTTGATGGCTTTTTCGAGAGCAGCTTCCAGTTTTACTGTCATGTCTGTCAAACTTTCTACTAAGACAAGAGAAATGGTTGTATTATCTACGTAAATATCTAGTTAAAAACCGATGACATCAGGTAGGCCATTGATGAGGTGTGGGGACCCTGCTTTAGTATAAAATTATCTGCAGGGATGCTAGTTCAACATGACCTTCGTTACTCGATTTATTAGGAATGATTGCATTAAGTCAAATATTTGTCCCGTGACACCATAGCCTTTCAGCTTGCATAGAAGGCCAGCATGCCAAGCCCTGTCGAACACTTTTGCGATATCTAGAACCCCAACCTGAGCTTCGCCATTCTTATTTAAAGCTTGATAGACAAATTCAGTTATGGCCGGTAAAACGTTGGTGGTAGACCTGGCAAAAACGGAAATTATACAGGGTGACTTAAAATTATATTAACACTAGTATGTGAGGAATCATTGATTCAGAATTTACTGAACAGTCTCCGCCTGTCCATCAGCACGACAAAACCAACCATCAACAATAATATTTAGTGCCTTGACACACATTTCATGGGGAATGGTTGATATTACACCTTTTGTTCTGTCCTTGACTTCTTTGATGTCTCTAACTTTTTTTTACTATACACACGATCCTTTATCCTACCTCATAACCAGAAGTCACAGGGTGGAATTGGTCCATATTTCTTTACAACTCTAACGGCAACTACAGATGCTTCTTACAAATACTGCAAGAGTTTTCCATTGATAACGTACCCCTATAAATCAGACGAGCAGGATAATTTCTACAGGATCGTGCACCGCCTCATTTTGCCCATACTATTCCCATTTGTCTGGATCAAAGTTTCCCAAATCTTTGGATAGGTCGCGGCGAACCATTGGCACACTCCACTGACCTGATACATTTTGACTTCTGCTTATTGTTGGTGTTATTGACAGAATGCATCATGCCAACAAATTGATGACGTTCAATGTACCCGTCATGACACCCAGTCTGATAAATGTATATCAGGCAAATGTACCAAATACGGGGACAGCCTTGGTAAAATTAACGCATAAACATTGATTAGAGCCTCAAATACTTTACCATAAAATGGTAAGAGAATAATAGGGTCATAATTTGTGGGTCCCTAGAGATCTTAAAAGAAACTACAGCAGCAGACTTCTAAAAAACTGAAAAGCAAGAAGCAGTAAGGCATATGTTGTCAGGAAGTTGTGGAGAGACATGATTGTTTATGTCTAAAAAGGATAGGGAATATAGAAAAAGAACACATTACTCCACGCCGAGATGCCAAGAAGGATTGGGAGAGTGACAGGGATTAACAGAGAGAAAGGTCGGGGGAATGACGTATAAATCCACTTTACAGGTAATTAGCGCCCTATTCTCAGGTGTAAGAATTTTTTATTGATATCTTCCGTCGCTCGTCAAAGAGATATTGCATAAAATCGAGCATTATAATGAAAAGAAAATTAAATGCGACTGACAGTAATTGTCAGTATAGAGCTGAGAATTGGAATCAATGCCAAAATGCTTCTATTCTTTTGGGTTAGACTGAAAGAACCAAATCTGAATAACTGATACTCTGGTTTTCTAAACGATATTAACAATTAAACATTAAACACCGAGGAGTCGAATTTCATTTATTAAGGAAGAGATTTCGTTCACTATTATATATCATTCGTCCCTTCTGAAGAAAAAAGAAGTACCAGTCGTGACTGAGTTATCTTTAGATACTGGGAGCGTATTTGCCAAGAAGCCACTGTAACTTGAACCGGGTGGAAAAAGAATGCGCATTAAATGAACAGGTGGGTGAGGTTGAGGGCTTGTGAAGAAGAAAGAAGCGGAGAAAATAAAGTTTGGAGAAGGTGGAATTGGCTTAAGCTGAATAGGTGTTAATAACTGTGGCTTTTCATAAGACGCACTTTCTATATAGAGTGGCTAATAGGCGAGTAATCGAGACGTCACTGGTTTCTTTCCAACTAACCTTTAATCTTGACCAATTGCATTGCCTCGATAATTGAAAAATTCCCGCCATTAACTCGGGTAACAGAAAAAAACAACAACAAAACAATGATGTTGATTGAAGCAAAAAAAAAAAAAACCCCACTGTCTTAATTTCACGTCAGATTCTGCAGTTACATGTTTTCCAGAAATTATAGAGTAAAACTCCCTTATCACTACGACGACGAGACTTCAGACAACAGAATTTTGGTTCTTGCTGAAGATATCTGGGACAGAACATGTGAGCAATGGCGAAGTTTTAGTGAAAAAATGACTTATATTAAATATTAGAAAGAGAGGGTTGAAATTTTTAGGGCGCATAATGAGGAAAGAAGGTTTGGAAAATGGATACTCATGGGATATATTGACGGCAAGAGGGAAAGAGGAAAACAACGCATAACTTAGCGAGTTTGAGTAAATGGATGGCTGAATAAGATTTAGGAGAGATAACAAAAAGATAACATTTAGATTCACACGTTAATTTAATTTTATATTAGCAAAATATTTTAGACGACTTGACTAAACTCGTATTAATACAAGATTTTACTGGATGTAATGTGGAGAATCAGTTTTCTCTTATTGTTAAGTAAGAAACAGATCGTCTCGAATTACTTCTTGTAACATAATAACTGGTAATATAAAAGTATACGATTAGCCCATGACTTGAAAAGGTCAAGATTGAGGCACTCAGGGAAGGACCGCACTGGAATATTTTTTAAAAAGATGGCTGTTCTTGGGAGGAAAAAATGCTGAGTGGAAATTTGTGAAACATTAGAAAATAGAGTGATCTATCTTCGTGGAATTGGCATGGCTTTACCAAACTGTAAATTATTGAACTGGTGTATCTAAAAATTGAACTTTTAATATACGGGGATATTAAAACGACTTTTAAAATAACAAGGCTTCAAAAAATATCAATTTCAGATATTCACATGTTTCACGTTATACGTAAACTACGATTGGTTTTTTTTCTTTCATATAATAATAAATAGTAAACTATTAGTAAGTATTAACAGCCGCACAAATGTAGTCAGTAATACATTCCTGTGCTTATAAAATCGCCATAGTCGTACTCCACCAAAACCATACAAAAAAGTGGAGCCAAATCTTCCAATTTTACTACGTTCTTCATTTAGTACGTCGTTTTAATTCCCCTGTTGATAATAATAATAATAATAATAATAATAATAATAATAATAATAATAATAATTTAAAACTATTTACTCTCAGCAGAACAGAAGGGATGTAAAAGAGGAAGTTATTGGTGTAAGGAAAAACTAATTATCAATAAATCAATATTGGAAGAGGGGAAAACAAGAAAAATAAACTTATCGATAGCATGGATCGACTACAAAAAGGCGTTCGACAGTGTTTTACACTCATGGATGGAGAAGAGCCTAAAAATATACAGAGTTTGCCCAACAACGGTCAAATTCAAAACAGAAAGCATGAAAAACTGAAAGACTATACTAAATCAAAACAATACAAACGGGTCATTAACATTGAGACCAATAAACATCAAAAGCGGGATCTTCCAAGGAGATTCATTTTCTCCATTCCTCTTCTGTTTTGCATTAGCGCCACTCAGCTGCCTACTAAACAACAGTAGGCACGGATACAAGACACAGAATGGTAAATTGAATTGCTTATTTGATATTGATGATCTTAAAACATTTGACAAGGATGACAACCAGCAGAAAAAACCTACTCACCATTGTCAAAATCTTCAGTGAAGATATGACGATAGAGTTCGGAATCGACAGATCTGCCAAAGCCACCTTCAAAGGCGATAAACTAATGAAATCTACGGATTTAGAATTTGATATCAGCAACATGATTAAGGAACTAGATCAAGATGGTACCGACAAATACTTAGCAATTAATAAAGGGGGAGGAATAGAACATTCAATTAAGAAGAAAACGACTGGAAAAGAAACTTATAGGAGAGTGCTTTTGATACTAGAAAGCGAACTTAATGGGACCAATAAAATGAAGGCTATCACCACATTAGCTATATCCTTAGTAACATACAGCTTCAACATTATTAAATCTAAATTGAATGACAGAAAAATGCATACTCAAATGAGGATGTACCACGCGAAAGCAGATGTTGATAGGGTGTATGTACCAAGAGTTTTAAGAGGCCGAGGTCTAATCCAATTTGAATTAACTCTAAAAACTAAAGCAATCGAATTGGAAGCCTCATAAAAACTAATGTCCCTTTCCTACAAATAGTAAAACACCAAATCCACTCCATCAACAAAGAAGTTACACTCTTCAAGAAACAGCTTAATATACCTGAAATCCTACCAGCGAATGCCATCTATGCCAAAAGTGTAAAGAAAACAAAACAACTTGGCCAAATGAAATTACAACAAAACTGGGAGGACAAGGTGTTGCATGGCAAATACATAAAATAGCGCCAGTTCACATTGGTTTCCCCAAGATTCAAAGACTTCACACAAAACCATTTTAACAATTGATTTTAGAATGCATAGCATCCACATGAAACTCTCTATTTGACGAGGCTATTTAAGAACATGATTTTTCATGTTCTGTAGCAATGTGCGGCGTTGGGCGAAACTATCTCTGGGCAGCTTAATCCATGTTCAATTTCCTTTTCTCTTGTACTAATGTTTTTATAACAAATCCATACGCTGATGTATTTGAAGTGCTTCAGCTACAGTACATATACATTTCAGTATCATAGTTTTGCTTGTTAGTTATTTGATCATAAGAGGCGAACGAAATCTACATCCCTGTTCTTGAGCGGAAATAGTGGAGCAGCGTTATCGCATGGTGTCAAGAGTTTTTGTTTTTCAATTTTAAGGATGAATGGTCGATGTAACGTCTAAATACTTGGGAACGAGCTCAACCGGAAGTCGTCTGAGCACGGATTGGATGGTCTTTCTAACTGGGTCTCTCCAGCATATTTATGCGTTACTTTTACCAAAGCTGTCGCCATATTTCGTATATTAGCCTGGTATACACTTATCAGACTGGGTGTCATGACGGGTACATTGGACTTCGTATATTTGTACCACAGCGTGAGCACCACGAAGTGGTGTAATAGTTAGCAAGCTTGTGTCGCTAGAACCATTACGACTGAGTAGTGAGTTCGATCCTTACAGGGTGCCACATCTAAGCTACGCTTAGAAAATCATTATTTGTACCCCAACGTCACTTTGTTGGCATTATGCTTTCTCTGAATAGTAACACTAATATCACATTTTTTTTTAAAAGCTAGATTGGCTACAGCATCAAAACAGGGGTGGCGGCTATGAACATGGTAAAGAAAGTTTACATTATCGTGGAAAAGTTTACATTATCGTGCGTGTGTTTAAAGCAAGGTATGTAGTTTGGGGTATCCCAACGTCATAGGGCATATCACAACAGGTTCATATGACTTCAAATAGATTTTCTGCGTGTAAACATGCAAACATTCTTTTTACATACATACATAGATATTTTAAGACATTTTTTATGTTTATACGTTCTTTTTATAGATACAAATATTGAAGTAAATGCACTGTTTATAATAAACAGTATTAACGACATTTATCGGCCTGAATATCCGAGAAATTTTCATAAAAATAACGCATACTCCGACAAGAATCGAACCTATATTCTATACGGAACGGTCACATTCCTTGACGTGCTTTTACCGACGGAGCCACAGAGAAGTGTGCTGTTTGGGCAGGACGATTTTACTGTTTATAACTAAAATTCTCCGTGATTTTCTCTCGTACATTCATATTTGCTCGATGCGTATCCAAATGTAAAGAAATGACGTCACATAATATAAATGGAAAAATCTGACAATTATTTTAAGAATTTTTTTATGTTTATACGTTCTTTTATAGATACAAATATTTAAGTAAATGTTCTGTTTATAATAAATGTCTTATTTGTTTACATTTGGATATTGTATATATATATATATATATATATATATATATATATATATACATATATATATATAGAGAGAGAGATTTATATATATACATATATATAAATATATATATATGCATACATCTATCTATCTATCTATCTATCTATCTATCTATATATATATATATATATATATATATATATATATAATCTTATTCAGAAAGTGAAATGTCTGTGGAACGCGAAGCTGAAGGTAGTGCGCATAATAATTAGCTCACTTGAAACCGTATGGTATATGAGCGTAATTAGATACGACGAACCCAGCGGTAATTCGAACTCGGCTGTTCGATTAACAGTTCCCAGCCATTAACCATTACACCAGCAGCACATCCAAGCTTACAGCACATGTTATTCACAAGCAGTCACCCATTTAGGTACTGATCAGGCTCAATTTTGCTTAACTTCGATGAACTTAAAAGGAAGGTGTGGAGAGCCAAGATCGCGACACCCTGAAAGACCATTATATTAAAAAATACCTAAGTTAAAACTTGTTATTTCATATTCATCATAAATCTACACTGAAATCTGAAATTTTTAGTCTAAAGAGACATTTACACTTTTATAATTTAAGATTAACGGCGAATACTGGATTTGGTGTAACCATTCACATGTATTAGACAGTATACACAAATAGGATCAATATATTTCGGGAAAGAATAGACTATTTGTGATACATGACCACCAGATATATATTGGTTGCTACAGGAAGGTCCTGGTTATGCTCCAGTGCTTTTTGGATTAACCACAAACCTGTTTGCTTTTCTGTATATTCAAGGAGACTTACTCCCACTCAAGCTCCAGCCATCAAATGAAAATGACGGCTTATACACTTTTCCTTTTATCCAAGGGTTGTTCCCAGATAGGAAGAGAAATTAGTTCTGGTGAAATCTATGTTAATTTCCATTTTATTCAAATTATGTTTATTTATGTTTGCACGTGTGCATTTGTATTTTAATACAATGACAGACCGAAACATATTTTTACAAAATTTAAAATAATTTTAGTTACTACCGAACAATTTCTGAAAGTTCAATAAAATCTTATAATTATATGATTTGGAGTGATTTAAATTACTTTTTCTTCTATCCAGCTTTATGATTTTATTGCACAAATCAGGGTAGGGATTATCCCGACTGAGCAAAAAAAAAAAAAATTATTATTCCAATATACTCAAACTCAGTCAAACCTATACTACTAGTACTTGATAGAGAAAATAAACATCCTTCCAGCTCCATGCTTTCCAACCATTTTTTAATTTGCAAAAATTTTAATGCAATGTCATTCGCTATCTATGTCCTCCTGATTACTCTTTTCACTAATTACTAAAGTTTCTGTTGTGTTTTAGTGGCTGCATTGCCTTGCTTGATAGAACATGATACCGATAAAAAAATAAAATGATAAAAAGAACTCATCGAAAATTAACAATGATGAAAATGATGAGCGAAAGAAATTTGAGAAAGTTAGATTTTTACATCTTCTTTAAGCAATAAGAAGCCTAAGCAAGTAGTTTGACGTAAAGAAAAAAACAGATGAGAAAATAGTTGGTTATATAATTAAATATAAATTTATGCAATTCCCCTAAATCAAATCGTCAAAGTGTCGGCCATATTATATAGCTCTGTAAGATTTAAAACAAGATTTCAAAACTCTTCTGTAGATGTTTTTATTTTCGATTTCGACTGTTTATTCAGTAAGTACAGGATTTAAAACATCCAGTACATTAAACTTACATTGTTCTGCACAAGCGAGAAACTGCATTCGAACCCCAGAACAAATTTGTATTGCATTACAACGCTGAAGGTCATTAAGAAAGTTCCCAATGGTACGCTATTCTTGAAGCGAATAGTACAACTAATGTTTCGTCAAATTACTATTTTGATATTGCAGCTTGTGTTACTAATACTATCAAACGTCTTGACTTGTTCTTGAACTATTACCAGTAAAACTATTTTGGCAGCTTGTAATAGTAACAAGATGATTACACCATGAATCCCGAAGCGGGGAAACTGTGGCTGTCGCTAGCCTTATCAATTTCGCTCATTGGGAAGTAAGGTCTGACGTAAGAGCTACGTCTATTTAAAGCAAGGAATGTAGTTTGGGATATCCCAACGTCACAGAGCATATCACAACGGGCGAATATGACGTCAAATAGATTTTCTGCATGTAAACATACTAACATTCTTTATATATACATACATACAGAGAGATAGTTATATATATTATAAGGATGTACATATTATATATATATATTATATGTATGCATCGATCTACACACACACATACACACACACACATATATACATATATATATATATATATATATATATATATATATATATATATAAGCATTTCATCCCAAGCAAGTCGGGATGCCACTAGCACGTTAAAGAGTTGGGGCGAGATTAAAGAGGCGTGATAGAGGAAAGGATGAAGAGCAGGACAGAGAATAGATCAAGATATATATATATATATATATATATATATATATATATATATATATATATATATATATTTTGGAACAATAAAAAATATTAAAAAATTAAAATCTTCAGACACACTGGGTTGTAGATTTTATTCTTTCGTTTTATTATTATTATTTCATTTAGATTCATCATATATATATATATATATATATATATATATATATATATGTATATATCTATCTACATATATATATTATATGTATACGTCTATCTATGTACACACACAAACGTATATATATATATATATATATACGAAAACTTTTTCCGCTTTGTCATACATCGTTCCACAATACACACACCTACACGTGTGTGTGTGTGTGTGTGTGTGTGTGTGTGTGTGTGTGTGTGTGTGTGTGTGTGTGACAAAGTTGAAAAGTTTTCGTGTGATGCGTTTCGTCCCTTAGGACTTCATCGGATTAGGTTTGTTTACGTTGATGCGGCTACACATGCGCACGGACGAGAGATGCTGGGAATTTTAAATTTAGAAAAAAAGTAATCAAAACACATGAAATTGTTTTTTCTAAATTTAAATTTCCCAGCATCTGTCGATGGTGGAATCAACGTAAATAAACCTAGTCCATTGATATCCCAAGGGACTAAACGCTTCACAGAAAAAAACTTTTTCCACTTTGTCATAGATCTTTCCTCAAAAACTCTTGTTGATATATATAAAATTATATATCGTTATTTCATATATATATTGTATGTATATATATATATATATATATATATATATATATATATATATATATATATATGTGTGTGTGTGTGTGTGTGTGTGTGTGTGTGTGTGTGTGTGTGTGTGTCTACATACTCTATATACATATCCTGTATATAAATAAGGGGTATTTTCTTATAACCAGAATGAAGTATTTGAAACAGGTTTTATTAAACAATATCTGTGTATTTAATTAAGTTGATTTATGTCAGAATGACACACACACACACACACACACACACACACACACACACACACACACACACACACACACATACATATATATATAATTTATTTTAGGATATGAAAACAAAAAATGTTAAAAATCGCTACACAATTTCAATTATGTTTCAACACTGCAAATGTGTTTCCTCGGGCGATGTTAATCTATTGGCGAGTGAACAATTGATTTAATTTCAAAAGGAGAACATTTCTCTTTTTTCGAGAAAAAAAGAAACTGAATTAAAGCTCGTGGGCTTTATCTTGATTAACCAATCGAATGTGACCTAAGCTAAATTCATATTCACCGTAAAAATTATATAGGTCATGACACGGAGTTGTCAGCTTATAAATCCTAGACAATTTCATTATGGATAGACACAAATTGTTTCATTATTTCGTAAAATGTATAGAAGTCTGGCGTTCAACTTTCCTAAAAGTAAAAGCGAAAGATGTAGGGAGGACTTCTATACATTTTACGAAATAATGAAACAATTTGTATCTATCCATAATGAAATTGTCTAGGATTTATATGCAGACCACTTCGTGTTATGACCTATATAATAATAAAAAAAAATATCATTGAGTTTGAATTTAGTGTAGGTCACATTCGATTGGTTAATCACGGTAAATCCCACAAGCCTATACTAAATTCTGTTTTTTTTCTGTCTAAAATGAGAAAGTATTCTTTTTTTTAAATTAATACAATCGTTCACTCGCCAGTAGTTTACCATTGCCCGAGGAAACACATTAGTAGCGTCGAAACTTAATTGCCATTGTGGAGCGATTTTTTCAAGTTCTTGTTTTAATATTCTAAAATAAATAATATATTATATATATATATATATATATATATATATATATATATATATATATATACAGATACAAATTAAGTCGGTATGTATATTTGCATAAAATATTTCCTCCCAGGAATGGGTATTTCTGTATTTATCACCTCACCTGTAATAAGAGAATGGTATTCGCCCCACATCATAAACACACTCACACCCCTCCATATATATATATATATATATATATATATATATATATATATATATATATATATATATATATATGAACATTGGTGTTCAGAAACATAAGCAGGGGTCGAGACATTTGCGCATGTGCATATGGATTCACTCACCCACGTATAAATGGAAAAAGCAGAACAGACTACGCCTTCTAATTATTTTTTTCGAATATTGAGCCAGTTTATTGAAATATAATTTATGATAGAAAAAGTAAGATTTACGGAATTCACATTTACCATTCACCTTAATGAATAGCAACATCAAATTCTAGTTGACGGAGAAAGATTTAGCAATTACGTTTTTAGGCTGAATTTTAACCCGTTAGGTAGAGAGGTGTAGTTTTTTTTAATCATTTCACTTAGACACAAGGGGTTTCCGAGAGTGAAAGATAATTAAAAGATTTTAATGAGTAGAAAAAAAGAACGGAATTGAGGAAGTCGGAAGATTGCGATTAACGTTTCTTTAGAATTTTTGAGGATTGTAGATGGCGGAAAGAAGAAAGCGAAAGACAATTCCACAGAAAAGAAACTACTTAAATAGAACATACGGTTACCTCTAGATAATTCAACAGTAAAATGATGAGACGTAATTACCAATCGAGTACTGCGCTTAACTGCATGGGGTCTAGGTGCCAAGGAGGAGAGCTATATTTATTTTGAAAATACAAAAATGTGGCACAAGACCAAAACAATGGGGGATAGAGCAAGGCTGGTCTTCAGTCTATCTTATCTTAAACTTAGCTAGTTACAATTACTGAAACAAACACACCACGGTATACCTTAAACCAAAACAATACGTTCTTACTTACCATTCTTACTACAGCTACCATAATACCTCAGTGTCTCTATGTAGTCTTAACTAGTTTCCATATGTACAATTTTTCTGTGGGGGTGAGGAATAAAAATAGCAGCATTTAAAAATGAATCCATAATGAATATTTACAATGAATACAATACCAACGAGGAAACCTCATTAGAACAACTACAATGAAAATATTTACAGAATAGACAGAGCGATTATAATACAGAGACTTTGGATTTTATTGAGAATCTCGTAATACATAGCCAGATCAACAGACCAGATATGACGGCCATGCGCGGACGAATGGCAGATTTATAAATGTGCAAGATGAATTCTGGAGAGAAAATCTGTCTGTTCACGACAAAGTGAACCAACTTTCCTATTAGCAGATCTAACAATTGATTCAATTTAATCACTCCAATTACAGACAAATATTAAGAATGACTTATTCAGAACATGCTAGTGACGCGGAAGTCTTAACGAACGTAGGAAAACTCATGCTTGCAATCAGAAGGAAACAGTTGAAATATCTGGAGCTCATTATGCCGGCCTAGAGAATATATCACTCACAGGTCATAGTGAAGAGAAGAGTTGCAGCTTGCATGGATATTAGAACAGGGATTAAGAAGAATGATAAATAAGTAGAGTTACTTAGAAAAACGAAAGATTGTAAGTTATGGATAGCCATAATCGCTCACGTCGTCATGTAAACTGGTACAGATATGTTGGCATGTAGCGAAAGGTTTACTAGAGCGAAAAGTCTAATTGGCGAGCCAAACTCTACTTCCAGCTTGATCTCTTGGGAAAGGCAAAAATTAATTTCTTCTTCCAACTCTCAGGTATGTGTTAAATAGCAAGGTAGACTGTGCGCTGTAGATTTGGCTGATGGTGAGTCTAATAAAAACATTATTATAAAGAACTCAACATATTTTACAAATAATAAAGAAAAGGAAATTATCAATAGCCAAGGTTGCAAAGAGCCAGTGAGATTTTATCATTATTCATTATTTTTAATGCAACTGCCCCACTTTTGTTATGTTTAATATTTCCTTCCCTAACGTTTTTAAAACTTCCAAGAACAAATATAATTTTTTTCAGATTTACCAGCAAATTTGAATCTAAATAGCGCAGATTTCGACACTATTTTACCTGGAACATTGAAGGAATTTATAAAAAATTCTCTATACTGTAATTACAGTGCGAATGATGACAAGTAATTATAAGATTAGACTGAAATAAAGAAAAAAAGTATTCACTGTAATAAAAGATTTGCAATTATTTGTATAATGAAACTTCCTCGATAATTATTTAATATAGAAATCATTGCAAATGATGTTTGCATTGAAAAGGCGTTCTTGACCCCAAACTATCGATTAAATATCAGAGAAGAATGTTCTCTAGGGTTGAATATGAGACTGTTTTGGCGAACTAATTTGAATTCAAGACCGTGGAGAAGATAGCAGGAAACCCATGAAGCTATGGCAATTAACAGAAAATTAAAGAAAGAAGCAGTGGAGAGGTATAATCATCTGAGCCTTGAAGAGACATGGAATTAATAAAAAATTATGTATCTAAAATCATGTAATATGACTGAACGAAATGTCACGAAGCTGCGCTATAAAAATAACAATAAAATGATTATATTACACCAGGTTTTCAAAGGGTAGAAGATGTTCTTGAAATATTAGCATTCAAATTCATCCATATCTTAGACTGGCTATAGGCACCTCGAAGCTGTGTAATGGTCAGCAAGCTTGTCTCGTTAGATCTACTATGACTTAATAGTGAGTTCGATCCTCACTGTGTTCTCCACACTTTTGGCCTTGTGCTACGCTTAGAAAATCATTTAGGGCACCTCGAGAGAACAATTACGACTGAGTAGTGAGTCCGATCCTCACTGGGTGTCCCCTACTTTCGGCCTTGTGCCACATCTAAGCTATGCTTCGAAAATCACTAAAATGGCAATTAGTTTACAAAATGCTGTTTATAGCTGACTAAAAGCAAAACAATGGAGCTCCTCTAATGATCGAACTCACTACATTGATTAAATTGAACAGGCATGAACCCATTTCTCTCTGCGTTCATCCACATTGCCAGTGATCATCACAAAAAAGTTTACTCGCATGTGTACCAATAGAGTTGACAGATAAGACAATGGGTGAGTGAGCATTTGGGCAAATCATTTTCCCATAACGACCTTACTTGAGCTGCTACCTCCATTGTCGACCACAAATTAGGTCAATTTTCAAGCAAGCGTAGAAATAACAGCCAATTATATCTGGGAACGATTCCAATTGTAGTGAACATTAGACAGTTGTACGTTCTGTAAGAATTAGGAAGTGGGCGGAGTAAGTGATGGATGAAGGCAATAGATTTAAACACACACACATACACACACACATATTCACAGGCGCAGATAAACGCATACGAATGCATGCGCAGGAATATACTCAAACTTCTCGTACATACATACACGCGAAAAGCACACATTTATAAACAGACACACACACGCATACAATCACTCGCACACAGATATGCTCAAACGCGCACATGCCCAGTCACTCACTCGCGCACACACATACATACGCACACACATACATACGCACACACTTTCCCACACGAGCATGCGTAGTCACTACTTTACACTTTCTTTAACTATCTTTCATACACCTACACTGACTTTCAAACACACATACACATGATTTCTCTCACATACCCATGTTTATATACACTCACACACGACCTGTCAGGCACCCACACTCTTTCTCCGATGCACATATAGGAATACTTGTAGACATAGCAACACTCTTTTTCTCACACGTTTACACACTTACACACATACTGCCACACGCGCACTCCTTTTCTCTCTCACAAATATGCTCTTGTAAATTCACTTACACACATAGATTTTCAAGCACACACACTCTCCCTGCCTCATTCTCTCTCTTTCTTCACACACACACACACACACACACACACACACACACACACACACACACACACACACACACACACACACACACATATGCAGGTTTCTTTTTCTCTCTCGCATACGCACATGCGAACCCTAAAATACACGGACGCAGTGCCTCACACACGCACACACCCAGGTACTCTCATTCTTTTTCAGATACATATGGAGGAATACTTCTAGATATAGCCATACTTTTTTCTCAGACGTTTACATACTAACACACACGCACACATACTGTCACAAACGCACTCCCTCTCTCTCTCTCACACGCACAAATATGCTCTCGTGAAATCACATTCACGCACACTTACACACATAGATCTTCAAACACACACACACACACACACACACACACACACACACACACACACACACACACCTCTCTCAATCTCTCTCTCTCTCTCACGCACATATACACATATACACTCGTAAATCTAAACGCACACATACGTTTTTTTTCTCTCTCACATACGCACATTCGAACCCTAAAATACACGGACGTAGTGTCTCTCTCTCTCTCACACCCACACCCAGGTACTCTGATTGTTTCTCCGATACCCATGTAGGAATGCATCTAGATATAGCTATACTCTTTCTCTCATAGTTTTATATATTTACACACACGCATGCACATAGTCACTCGCACAATGTCTTTCGCGCACATACTAAACAAAAGTAAACAAGAAAAGTATTAACAAGATGGAGGAGTTTAGTTATGGAATGAGAGTTAGTATCAGCTTTCTTTATATTGTTTCTTTCATCCTTCAAGCAGGAGTGAATTTACTTCTGGTTTTTATTTTACATTTTCTTTTATTTACGGATTGAGTTTATCATCATTTTACGTGACTAGCTAAGACTACTGCTGCTTTTATTTCTACAACCTTCTGATATTACTTGTCTTTCTTCGGAAGCGAAATTCTTAGTCGAAGACACTTCAAAGTTAAACGATATCAATCTCTCAAGAGGCTCGAAATTGTAGCCGGCATTTTTTTCTGGCAATTCCCATTTTCATAGCATAAATACTTCCTAAACATTTTTAAAAAGTGTTCATAGTTAAATATATTAAAAGAGAAGTATAACCTTTGACGTTGTCGCCCATCAGTTAAAAGAACATTTCTTGAATTATAAGTTCTGAGTGTTTTTACAATAATTCCTCATTGCATTAACTCTCTTTAGAATTGTAAAAATTTGTATGCATTGAAGTTAAGCCCAATGTCAAAAGGAAGTTCTCTCTACAATACTCTACAGACTTTTATTTTAATTTAATTTAGTAATACTATTCTCTCGGTGATTTTTGATTTTCAGTTCTTTCATCTGTTTTGAAAGTTTTTCAGATTATCAGTAATCCCCAAAATTTTCGAAGTAGTAATATATATATATATATTGTGTGTATTTAGGCAGCATTTTTTCATCGATGCATGTTTCATTAATAATATAGACAAGTTTTGTCTATTTATTTTATGTAAATTCTTTTCATATCGTCTGATAAGCTTAATGACATTATCATTAAATGAAGAAAGAAAAACGCCATATAGATGCATATTTTTTAATCCTATCGTGAACAAAATAAACTATGAAATCTCCACAAATATTCTTAAATGCTTGCAATTAATAACAGAAGCCATTGGTCTGTACTAACGGCTTCCCATATTTAATACTTCTTGTTTTCACTCTCGCATGGTCATGTGTGATGTCATGAGCTGCGGTGCGATTTTCGCTTCCAGCGTCTCGTCTGCACGAGTTTGTCATTGCTTGGAAATCTTCCATGCAAACAAAAACAGACTATCATAATTGTTTTGTCCGTATATTGTTTAATATATTGTAATGTAATTGTTATCTTTGATTATGGCTTATAGACATAACTTGTCTATATTATTTAATGAAACATGCACCAATATATATATATATATATATATATATATATATATATATATATATACACAGAAAAAGAGAGAGAGGGAGAGAGAGAGAGAGAGAGAGATAGAGATATTCATATTCGAGTAAATGCTCAATTTATTGTCAGAAAATATGCATCCCCCGGCAGGATTCGAACCTATGGGGAAACTTCATTATAGGTGACGTGCTTAACAAATTACGCCCAAAAGGAATTGCGGTTAAACAAACCCCCATTTTAAAAGTAATATTTCGGTTTAATTAAATAAACAGAGTATTTACTCGAATATGAGTATCCATCTAGAATAACATTTAAGCGAAACAAATTATATATATATATATATATATACTAACAAATGCCATTCAAACGAAAGTAAAAAATAAAATAAAACCAGATTTGCATACTATTTACATTATTCGGACTATTGTCCTCATCTTTGTCCCCATATTTATGACACCGTTTCGGTTGTTGTACGCTCAGGACTTCTTCAGGTACAACGGCCGAAACGTTGTAATAAATGGCGACAAAGATGAAGATAATAGTCCGAATAATGTAAATAGTGTACATAATACAATCTCGGGTTCAATCTCTTTACACCGACCAGATGTGGCTTCCCTCTCTCATTTTTACAAATATTTTCATGGCAACTATGCCGGTGGGCTTTTTTTCCCCTCGTGATCCGACTACATCCATTTAAACGTGTTATTAGATTGGCATCTAGATTTCTCCATTTTACTGTTGAACTAGCAAGAGACAACCGCCACTTCTATTTTACCAGTTTCACCTGTGGAACTCTCTTCTGATTTCGTGTTTCCCTGGCACCTAAAATCTTTAAAGATTTAAATGCAATGTCAGTCGCCATCTTCTATCTTTTCTGTTTCTTTATTGTTCTTTCCTGACTTCTCCTCACTAAAGTTTTTGTCCTTCTCTTTCTCTACCTGTAAATTCCTGCGTCCTAGTGGCATCATTGCCTTGCTTGGGTAAAATGTTTAAAACAAAATTATATACGAGCCGAGATAGACATCGTCGCAGCGTATTTTATTTTGGAAACCAAAGTGTTTATCGATCAATATAATGGTATTTCAATGTCGAAAACCAGACTACATGTAAACATGAGAATGTATTTTTTTTAGGTATTATTCCAAAGGAAATGATAAATTATTTTTTCTCGTGCCCGTGAATAGAATATTAAAAAGTGAAGTAGACTTAATGTTTCTGTTGTTTCAGTCATAAATTACGCTTAGTAATTATGTTAAATTATGTTTCGTATATCCCTTGCCATTGGCAACCTCGCAGAAATGTTTTTTTAAAGATATATAAGTCATTCTTTTCGGTCTAATGTTTTTCCTCTGATATGAATTTCAAAGATGATATCGTGGCAGTGGCTAGGATTGCAACTTGGACAGTCAGTTCCATGAGTTGCGATAGAAAATTCTTCTCTCCAAAATCTATTTTGCCCATTTATAATTCTACCATTCTTCTAGAAATTGAATATCGGTTCCCATCTACCTAGTTCTTCAACTATTTTATTACTTAAACTTTATTTTTAGTGGATAACTATATTTGAGTAGAGGCTCCATTTATTATTAAACAATATATTTATTCATTTTTATCTACTGGATTGAATATTCGAGAAAACTTACTAAATGAAAATATGCGCCTTGCGGCAGAATCCGAACCTGCTTTCCCCTTTGTTGGAGAAACCATCGTTAGATCCGATGTGCTTTAGATCGTCTCGGCAACGGAGTGCCCCGACAATCAGGCAATGTTGTAAAGTGCCTTATAATTCATCAACTTTGCTTGATTGTTGACCAGTTCCCTGACCGATATAGTCTCAAGTAAGTCGGATCTAACGTCTGCTTCTCCTGCCAAGGTGAACGCAGTTTCGAATCCTGCCGGAGAGCGCATATTTTTCTATAATATGAATTCTTGAATATTCAGGCCGGTAAACGAAAATAAATGTACTGTTTAATAAATGAACGGAACATCTACTCAAATATGGGTATCCACTAAAAAATAGTTTACCTACCCCCCGCCTCCCAAAAAAAAAACCGTCGTGTTAATAAATACGAATCCATCGCTTCTTTAGAAATTGCTTCAACTATCTATCTAAAGATTCTTGAAAAAATCCAAAGAAGAATCTGCAATGATATCCGTCCTAACCTGGCATCTCGGATTCAGTCGTTTTCCCTGATGTAATATATATATTCCCTGGGCCTTTTTTTATGCATATTTTCATTGTAATTGTTCTGATGATTTTTCTTCGTTGGCACGTCAACTTCATGAATTTATGTGTGATACTAGACAGGCAGATTGATCTAATTGTTTTACTGTTGAAATGGCTAGCTACAAGCACAGGAAATTGTGGAGAGCCATGATCGCTTACATCTTGAGCGGACACGGCACATAAATATGACTAGATTGACAGCTAGGTCTCATCGTATTACTATTGAAATTATTAGATATAAATTAAGTTCTATGGTAATAGTTTGTTCTCTGACACTTCTCGTTTTTAGAACTCTCTTCTTGCTTTACTGTCAACTACAGTCTTTAAAAATGCAATGTCAATTGTCATCTTCTGTCTCCTTGAAATCTTTTCCTTTTATTGTCCTTTCTCCTCAGTAACATTTTCTTACTTTACTTCATTCTTAGGAACCTTTTGCATTTTAGTGGCTTTATTGCCTTGCCTGGTATGAAATGATATATATATATATATATATATATATATATATATATATGATCAAATGGATTAAGTCCGACAATTATTTTAATATGTTTTCTGTTTACCTATAATCGTCGCCATCTGACATTTTGAATGCTGTTCTTTTATTGTTCATTCTCGTCAATAAAGTTTTCCTTCATTCTCGGTTGCTTTTTCACATTGCTTGGGATGAAATGATTAAAAAAAAATATTTTATCGACTATGTTCACTCAAGATTTTCCAGACATTATCATTATTATCATTTAGTGTCATTAAAATGAAGTGCAAAGTTTGTTGCCAAAAAACAAAGAGCAAATGTTTTGCTTCCAGTAACAGTTTTATTTGATTTTAATTTCCACCTGTAATATTTGACACATGACATGACAGTGAGATTTCCTTTCAGACGAACTACCAGTGTTTGAAGATTATACGTATGAAGCAGAGAAATATTATCCGTTCCAATATTTTTTCAAATCACGTTTGTAAAGCTATCTTCAGTTTGACAACATTTATTTGAAATTTATTTGGCCAACGCAGCACTGACATGCGCAGTTGTCAAATAATATTTGGTTCTGCGCAATGGTAAACAAATAGCGGCCATTTTGGTGATATTTTCTCGCATTTTCTGGCATGTTTCAGCAAAGACGACAAGTCAATGATTGTTCAAATACTTCAAGATTATTTTATAAACAACATTAGAACCTTTTAAAATTCTTTGCAAAAGACCATCGTGCAGTCATGAGTTTTACTGCCTCAGATGCATACTGTATGCGAACTGACAAATGGAAGTTACTTTCGGATGAAGGATAAACGTAAGTCTTCTAGTCTGAGGTGTTAAGAGCTTTACGTTTTGAATAGGAATCATTGGTTATTAGTTTGTTGGCCCTCTAAAAAAGGTCAGTTTCATTAAAATAATCTTTCCCGTGTTCATGCGTGACAATGCTCTGTTTTGTGTTCGAGAACTATAAATATTGGTTATGTTGAATATTATAAGCCATTGGTAACGTTTTATAATGCGATAAGGTATTAAGAGAGATAGACTAAACAATAACAAATCAACTTTTTCATAGACAACATTATATTATCTAGAGAAACAAGAAGTGCGTCAAATTTACAAGAGAGGGCTTTACTAAATCATTATGTTGTTCAATCTTTTATACGGTGTCGAATACAGGGTCATATAAAAATATAATTCATGCCTACCCAAGCGTTTTCCTTTGCGCTGCATCTGAAACATTCTCAATATGTACTTTATCGTTAACACTGTGCTTTTCAAATTATCTAAGACCCCTAAAGTGTGAAATTATGGTGTAAAAATACACTTATTCTATTATTCTCAAGATAATTTACGAAATAAGACGCCCTATTGCTAAGTTAGTTTTTTTTCTTTCTATGGAGATCAGCCAATTGGCAAAGTAGAGTGGGTGTCTACAACTCGTTGACGATAGAGGACAGTATTATAAAGTGTAGTAGTTAGGTTCAAATCACGAGAAAAATACTGTATATGACAGTAAAAAAAAACATGAACATAGCCATCTTTTAGTGGAAAAGTTTCATTATGAATTTCTATGATGAAGATCGGATGCAACAGAGAGCTGAGAAAAGTCAAAGAATATAGCAACAAAAACGTTTTGACGAAAGCGATAAAGATAATGATATCTCCCCGAACGACGTGTTAAATTGTAGGAAATTATTATGTTGCTTTAATTCTTTATCGGTTGGGTTTCAACGAACTCAGACAAGAAGTTGTGCACATTCCCCGGTTCTACTGAAATACATAGAAACAGACTTGCCATTGGCTCATTCGGCAATTGGTATAAAAGCTATTTATTGGGACCAAAGCCTGGTCGGCACAGTAGTTTTGAGCGTGTAATCTATCGCTCACCTACATTCTTCACTGTCAACAATCGTGGCATGTCAGCAACGAGGCATTTCCATTAATATTTTGTCGATGGATCAAAACCAAGGGAGACATAGATTTAAATACACACACGCACACACACAGAGACATATATATATTTAACTATTTAAATATCACGCGAGTTAGCGTTCTCCTTTCCATAAGTACATGGAGTCTTCGACTTACGTCGGAGATCTGTTCCTATGGGACGGCATAACCAGATTAGCGACGTAGGTCGGAACTCACCTACATAAGCACCAACGAGTCTGCCTTACGCTTGGGAGCCATCATGAAGGGCGAAACGTTCTCCCCCAAAACGACACAAACAAGAGATTGCGGATGTAGCACAATCCGATATGCCGTAAAGCCGTTGAAGAAACAACGCCGTCTTCTCATATAGCGCCGCGTGAAGACGTATTATATTGCGGTAGATGGCGCCGTAACCATGAAACGCCGTATCTTGGGTCCGACGTAATCTGAGGACCTTATGTATTCACTTGGTCAGTGATTCTAGTTTGTACTTAACAAGTAGTTGCCTGGGGCTTAGATTTAGCACAGAAGCATAATGAAGCTTATATTGCCAGTATTTTCTCTACGGTTATTGGAGCCTGTGAGAGTAACCTTTATAGCAAAGACGATAAATTAACCCACCCCAAACAACAATGGTAGCTTGGAATTACAAGTCTAGAAGTACTAATAGGAAAGGCTGTTTCTTTTGTGGTTCACGCCGTACCATAAGAGAAATAATTGTACAGCTCGGGAAGCCATATGTCACAAGTGTTCTAGAAAGAGACACTTTGCTAAAACGTGTCTGTCTAGAGTAACAAATGCCACAAGTGCTACCATGTTCTCTACCAACATTAAAGTAAGTAAAGCAAAAGTGCCGGGTTGACTCTCACATGCTGTGACAATCATAACTATAAATGTAAAATGTTTAACGGCTTACTCGACTCGTGTGCTTACGAAAGCTTCATTAGCCAAAACAATGTTTATTCTTTAAAATTAAAATGTATTCTTTCATCAAAACAGATAACTATGGCACAAAAGAAAATCTAAGTTAATCTAGAGTATCTGTTGTTGTTAGTCTCAGATTTAAAGATAGACTATGTTCGTCATTTATGAAAACCTTGTGGTGTAGAGGAGGGATTTTCAAAATCAGCATCGGAAAGTTAATCTCCAATATGGCGGTCATCTTCCTGAACTCGTTATGAGAATTACAGTAACGTGTTACACCTTAGAGGCTTCAGATATGGGGGTACCTACATTGTTCCCAAATATTACATCTATATTCAGAACGATAGCTACGAAATCTAGAAGCTTTGGTTACGAAGACCAGAAATTTATCGTTATGAAGACAAATAAACTTCTAGCTCATAAAATTATTGAACTAAGTATTTCTTCATGGCTTGCCCAAGACGTTGTTGTTAAAGACGAAACGAGAAGGCCCAGGAAGACATTATTTGTGGATTATTCGCAAGCAATAAATATATGCACTGAACCTGATCCATACTCATTGCCGAGGATTGATTATCTAGTTACAAAACTTACCAAATATAAGTAATTTTCAACCTTTGATTTAAAAAGTGCTTATCACCTAGTTTAAATAAAACAGTCTGACAAAATGTACACCTCTTTCGCAGCCAATGGTCAATTTTATCATTTTACTCGGCTTCCTTTTGAAGGTCCCTGCCTTTCAACTGTCAATGAATAAAATCATAAAAGAAGAAAACCTTAAAGGTACTCTACCTTATCTTGATAATATTATAATTGGCGGTTAGACTGAAAGGGGGCATGTTAGAATGTCGAAGAATTTCTGAAAGTTGTATAGAAAGAGAAAAACCTTAAATACTGCTAAAACTATTCAGAAGGTAACAACATTAAATACTTCAGGGTATTGTGTTGGAAAAGGCATCAGTAAACTTGAACCAGGACAGATGAAGTCATTACAAGATATGGAAACCTCTTAAAGATATGAGAGCACTTAATAGGGTCTCAGAGGATTATCTGTGTATTACGCAAAATGGATATCAGAATTTTCAGATAAAATACGTTCCCTAATTAAAGTCGATCGGTTCCCACTGAATAAACAAAGCCTTCGCACTTTTGAATCCCTAACATCCAAGATATGTAAAGCAACTCTGTGGGTTATTGAAGAAATTTTTCGACATAGTGTGATGCTTCGTATGAGGCTATATCTGCATTACTAAGTCAGAAGGCCTTAAACAAGTGTTGAACTCACAACTCTTTGGGTCCTTAAGGGCACATAACACAGTGGATAAAGGCGTTGGTTACATCCAGTGACCAGATCCAAAGAGGTGCGAGTTCAATACCCGGTTAAAGCAGTGGAGAACTTGGAGAGGGGAATTAACAGGAGATAAATGATAACTGACGTGGAACTAGAACAGTCTACCCCAGTGAGCGAAAAAATGGGTTCAGTTCGACATTCCGACCACCTGAAGAAGGCCGAAGCGTACAGCGGCCGAAACATTGTGATAAATATGGCAACAAAGATGAGGACAATAGTTCGAATAATGTAAATATTATAAAAGTATTGCAACGAGTAATTCTACGCCAGATCACCCCCAAGGTAACGGCCAGGTAGGGCGAAGCAATGGGGTTATGTGGAAAAGTATTCGCTTGACACTTCAGTCTCAGTAACTAACGGAAGCTAGGAAGGATTTTTGCCACAATCTCTTCATTCTATTCGATCTCTCTTGCGTATCGCTACTAACTGTACACCCCATGAGCAATTCTTCGAGTTTCAAAGGCATACTTCTCGTAGGAGCTTACTTCCATTTTAGTTAATGAGACCTGATCCAGTACTTTTAAAACTATTTGTCCGTATTAGCAAGATCGACCCTATTAGTAGATAAAGTTGGACTGATTGATAACAATCTGCACTTTGATAACAACAAGTATCCTGACGGAAGACAATCACCTGTATCTATTCGAAATGTGGCTCTGATCAGTTAAAACCATTTCCAGCTTGGCAAACTTCACGAATCTCAAACAATTTCTCCACAAAAGAAATTAGTAATCCGACAAGTGTTCCGTCGTTACCCATTCGAGATGAATCATCGACTGAAACTGAAAAATTTTGAAACAGAAAGCCAATATCCAGGACCGACGACAGCTCATACAGACAAACCTCGGAGATCAAATCGTATATCAAAGCCCCCTGTAAGATATGTGGGTGACAAAAATTATGGAAAGTTTTCTGTCCTCAATTTAAAAAAAAAAAAAGAAAAATTGATTTTATTTGTATCGTGATTAATGTCTATAGAGATATATATATTTTGGGAGCGGAGAATGTTGTTAATTATATACATATCACGTGAGTTAGCGTTCTTCCTGTGAGTAGATAAGTTTAATTATAAGACATTCCCTCTTTTGGCCTTGTGCCACCGTCTTTTATTTTTATACAAAATATTGTTTGTACTTGACAAGTAGTTGAATGAGGCTTGGATTCACTTCAAGTCTGTCTTCATTATCAAGATTTACTAATATACATATATATATATATATATATATATATATATAATTATTTATTTAAAATTATGATTCCAAATTTAAAAATTTAAAAATATGATTTTAAATATTTAAATAAATAATTATATTTATGCTCTACTTTTGTATCGAGCACTATTTTAAAAATAATAACTAAAATACTAAGGGACTTTGGATTATTTACCTAACCAGTTCCTTCCTATTTTCTATATATTTTCACATATACACACACACACACACACACATATATATATATATATATATATATATATATATATATATATATATATATATATATTTTTCATTTTAAATGATCAAAAATTTTTTTATTTATTAATTTTTCTTGTGTTCTTATAATTTTCTTTTCTTTTCTGACCATATATATATATATATATATATATATATATATATATATATATATATATATATATATATATATATATATAAATTGTCCAAAATAAATTGTCCAAATGTTTTGTATTTCAGAGTGTTTTCAGCTATACTTTGAGCCATCATCAAGGATGATTTTATTTTTACTTTTAACTGGATGTCTGTATTGTTTTATGTATGTATTTAGAGTTATAGGAATGTTTTATTTTACAAACACAGACAGAAAACTGGGTCCATGTTTATAGTTGATATTATTGCATGTTGGCTTTTTTTTTAAAAAAAAACAATGCTTTCATTATTTTTACACTTTTTACATTATTAATAAAAAAGGAAAGCTAACACTCAATAATATCAACTATGAACAAGGTGCTGACTGTGTCAGGAAAATAAAACATTCCTATAACTTCAGGTAAATACATAAAACAAACTATACATTCGGTTAAAAGTAAAAATAATTGATAATTGCTAAAGTGTTACCGAAAACATTGACATACAAAACTTTGGACAATTTCTACATTATTTAAATTCAGAAAAGAAGAAAATTATAAGAACACAAGAAAATAAAAATAAAAATTAACCACAGTACTTTGTCAGACGTTTTTTTTAAAGATTTTTTTTTTTTAAAAAAATTCTTGAGTTCGAACAAGACCTTTCTCATCGGGACAATGAGTGTGTAATACACTAAGCCAATTGACCCGAATAAAAAATTCAAATTAATTATCTATTATAAAAAATTTAAGACAGCTAACCTTATCCTCAAAAATAACAACACACCAGCTAAGTCAAAATTACAAAGAACGAACATTATCTATGAGTTCAAATGTCCCTTAAAGAACTGTGTTCCTGATCAAACCGGACTCATAAATAATTACATTGGTTACACAACTACATGCTTATCCAGACGCCTTACACCTATCTGATCACAGCTCCATTAGAACCTGTTTAAACACACACACAAACTTACCAGACTCCATTAGAAACATACTAGTAGAAAGCACAAATATATTAACTGCATCCACCTGTAAAAAAAAAATAAATAAAAAATAATGGAAGATTTAATAATAAAAAAGAAAAGCCAACTCTTAACAATATTAACTACGAACAAGGCCACAATGTGCTAACCGTATTCGGAAATTAAAAAAAATCCCTACAACACACTAAATCATACACATAATGCACACACTCCATTAAGCTGAAAAATTGAATCATCCTTGATAATGGCTAAAGGTATAGCCGAAAGCGCTCGGAACTATAAAACATTTGAACAGTTTTTACACACTCTTTGTCCAGAAAAGAGAACTCTTGTTCGAATACAAGAAAAATTAAATAAAAAGATAAAATAAAATGAGTTTGTGACCTTGGGTTTCACGCTTTTGCGACCATCAGAAAAACAATCAGTTTGTCTGATGATTGCAAAAACGTGAAACCTAAGGTCACAAATTCACATCCATACAACTTATTATGTTAGCTCTATCACTGATATTGAGCGCTTTCCACTAAATATCGAGCATATATATATATATATATATATATATATATATATATATATATATATATATTCAACTGTGACTCGATATCTGTATTGTTTCCAGAGCTGATAACTGTTTCCCCATCTTGCATCACTCAAACACAGAACGGTAAATAATAAAAAATATATGCAATCTCGATTTTTGCTGAAAATTTTGGCATATTTACAAACCAACACCATAACTGACGTCGCAGTTTTGTGCCGCAAATGATACATTTTTTTTTTTAGCGCGGCGCAACACAGAGGGCGAGTGTAATGTTTTGTTTGGGTGTCCGCCCTTTGACGATGTTATGGCGTATTTTGGCCTCACACGTCACAGGCGATGCCAAGCCCACACTTTTTACGCTATCAACATCCTTGAAATAAAATCAGATATTCCTTAAATACATCGCCTCTTTGAAGACTAGCGTCAAAAGAGGAAACATCTATACAGAGGTAAAGAAATATGTTCACCTACGTAAATTCGCCCTTTCTCTTTACTACAGTTTATCTCTTGATAAGAGAATGGGATTCTAACTGAAATGTTTTCGATTTCTGGTCTGTGTAATTGACTGATACAAATCAACAAGGAGTATATAAGATTGACCTCAAGAGAAATAAATATTATAAACAGTTAGAAAGATGTGTGGGTATTGTAATAGTTAATGGCGGTAAAAGTGGAATTTTTTTCTTTATCATTTCACCGCAAGCAAGGCGGGAAGGCCATAAGTAACAGGAGGTTAAAGAGAGTGAAAGTAAGAGAAAAAAAACTAGTTATGAGGGCGAGAACAAAACAAAAGATTAACGGTATTCAAGAAGATAGAAGATGGAGATTGACATTGCATTTAACTTTTTAACGATTAGTTATGATAGAAACAAGTAAACGGGAGTGAGTTCCACAAGCGGGAAGTACGAGAAAAGAAACTGTTGGAGTAGAAGAGACGGTTACATTTATCTATTTCAACAGTAAAATGGTGTGACCTAGATGCCAATCTAGTAACACGCTTAAATCCACGTAGTCGAAGCACCAGTAATAAAATCTTGTCTAAGCAGTAGCCATGAAAATATTTGTAGAAAAGACCGAGGGAAGCCATGTGACGTCAGTGAGAAAGTGACTGAAATCGAGATGACAAATCAGGATCGATGATGATGTGTTGACTTTCACATCAAAGCCCCTGAGAACGCCTTTAATCCATATTTTCTCCCCTGAATGGTTTAAATAGCGAGACAGAAAGGGTTTTGTTGCCTTGATTGACAGCCAGGCTTGTAGAAAAACCATAGATAAATCAACGGGATATTTCTTCTTTCCGCAAATGTCATAGTAATTTACAGATAATAAAGAAACAGAAACTGTAGAAAACCATGATTGCCGGCATTCTTGAAGAACATAGCATTAAGAATGACTAAAATATTTCCTACTTAAACATAGAATATATTTATATTTCAGGCTTGAAGAATTTCTGCAGCTTCATTCTTACTGCGTTTTCATCTAACATCCAGGAAAAAGTAAAAACAAGCAAAGTGATGGCAGGACAGAGTACAGCGATATTTGGTCGATAAAGGCAAATAAAACGAAGAACTAGACGTCTATAGTTTCTTATTTCTGTTCTCTAGTCTCTAAGATAATTTCTTTTCTTTTTTTTTTTTTTTGTAAGTCTGGTGATTGAATTTCACGAATGCTGCTGTGTATCTCTGAACGTAGTAGCATTCATAACACGGATACATAGACGCCGACACAACACGAGAAAATAACCTCCATATAGAAAATAGAAAGGTAATAAAAAAAAAAAGCACGGTTTGTCATTCCAAGTAAAAATAATTGAAAACCATATATAAAATATAAGGACCCAAAGCTAAAAAAAAATAATACTCAATCAAGGTACGACGATTTTGTGTTTAAAAATTGATTGAAACAATCTCCTCAGATAAGATCTTCTCTTGTAATGAGTCTTATGTGTTATATATTCTTAATTCAGGCACGAAAATGCCAAATTTTTATAAAAATAATATTCATAATAATGATGATAATAATAATAATAATAATAATAATAACGCCACAAATATTCATAATTACCGTATTTGATGACATATAAGGCGCGCTTAATTTTTAACTAAAATTATCTTTTAAAATTCCCCTGCGTCTTATGTACTATATGTAGGTTTAAAATTCGTTATAGTCGGCCGAAATTCGCTACCTGGCAACTCCTATTAGCTTAGACTTTAGAGTAACTTTCATATACCTATTGTCATTATTTAAAAGGCTCTTATGCAGATTAAAAGTGTTATCATTATTTACATTACTCGGACAATTGTCCTCATCTTTGTTGCCATATTTATTACAACGCTTCGGCCGTTGTACGCTCCGGCCTTCTTCAGGTGGTTGGAATGTCGAACTTAACCCTTTATTTCGCTAATTGGGGTAGACTGTTCTAGTTCCACGTGCCATGTTTAATGGATGTCATTTATCAGTTATCTGTTAATTTCCCTCTGAAAGTTCTCCACTGCCTTAACCGGGTATTGAACTCACACTCTTTGTGTCCTGTCACTGGATCTAACCAACGCCTTTATCTACTGTGGCATGTGTCCTTGACTCAGTGGATAAAGGCATTAGTTAGTAAATAATGTACATAATACCTCATCCCAGAAATATAGACAGATACAAAATTGTTATCATTGATAATATTCATTATATTAATTTCATCACGTTTAATATTAGTACTTTGTTTCACTTAAATTATATGCAATAAATTCAAATTATATATTTGTAAAATATATTCGTTTCATTAATATTTTTCTTGCGATAACTTTCAGTTGCATTGATATAAATACAATCAGAATTTTTATATCCTAATTATTCCATTAAGATGTTTACAAGACGTAAATTGTACAGATCATATAAAGGAAAATTTTTTGACTAAATTTTAATGGTAACTGTACTGTTTTGCTCAATTGTAATAATTGCTTGATATTTAATTTATTTTCTTACTTTTGGATATAATAAAGGGTTATAGGCTCGTGATCTTTTTTACCTATTATTTTTCGTTTAGTTGTCATCATGGCTTGTTTAACCAAAATAATACATAATAAATATAGCTTAGGCTGTACTATTTCGTAATAATTTTACTAAATACTAATTTTTTCTTGATTTTCTCTGCTGAAATTGGAGTGCGTCTAATACACCCGTGCGTCTTATATCCCGTCAAATGTGGTACTTTTGTCTGTCCCAAATTATTAGAAACTTGACATTTTGTTCATGCTTAGAATATTGCTGCCACATATGGGTGGGTTGTCCTGCTATTTATCTAGAGCTCCTTAAATAAATCCAAAGAAACAGCAATATTATCGGTCTTGTTCTTGCATTTCGGCTTCAGTCACTTTACCACCTCCGTAAGGTTGCCTATCTGTGTCTTTTCGGCAAATACTTTTATGGTAATTGTTCGGTGAGCTCTTCTCTATGATACCAAGAATTTAAAAAAAATTTAAACGCAATACTAGACTGGCGTCAAGATCTCATCAATTTACTGTTGAGGGGGGGGCTCTCTATAACAGTAAGTTCTCTTGTAACAGTTTCTTATCTCGCACCTCTCGCTTGTGGAACTCCCTTTCGGCTCTATGATTTGCAGCTAACATTAATATTCAAAAATTTAAATGCAAAGTCAATCGTTATCTATTGTCCTCCTGATTACTCTTTTTGTTTTCGCTCATTAGTAATGTTTATGTTTCTAATTCTTCCCCACCCAGTAACCCGTTGTATCTTAGTGGCTTTACTGCTTTGCATGGGGTGAACTCGATTAAAAAACTAAGAGTAAAAATGTCTGGAAAGCGTTAAACAATAACTACAAACGCTTTGACATTATCATGTGAGCAATTATTGTATATCTTATTGACCGAACTACGTATGTATACACTATATATATATATATATATATATATATTTATATATATATATATATCAGAGAGAGAGAGAGAGAGAGAGAGAGAGAGAGATTAGTATAATATCCACCAGAAATGAAGGAGATGTTAAGGTATTGATCGGTACTACATCTTATGGACAGAATATTTCTGTGTACTGCGTAGGACGTAAGAGTCACCGAATAATTTTTGCATCTGTGCGTGTACACATACATACACTCACAAACATATTACACACACACACACACACACACACATATATATATATATATATATATATATATATATATATATTATAAATTAACTGTAACTTCAAATTTAATTAAATAATTAAATTAAATGCATTAGTTCTGTTTCATCTTCAAGCGAATTTTGGATTAACTGAGTTTTAAACGCACATATAAATTCATAATTTCCTGCTTCCAAGGATACAGAGAAATCCAATCATTCAGACAGGGGCAGTAGCGTGTTCATTTTTATTAACTATTATTGTATCAATTATGAGTTACGTTCGAAAAAGAGGTTAAGTTTAGGGAGGGTAGGGGTGTATTTTTCAACGAATTCTGACATCCGTTAAACGCTTTTTTTAAATAAATTATCAATAAGAACACTGGATTATATATCAACTGTTCTTTCGTTATATATATATGTCGACTGATTGTATATTTCTATAAATATAGACTGTTTCTATAAATTCTTAGTCGTCCTGAAACAAAACCAGTAAGGATACTAGAAAAACTGAATCCAAATTCAAAAATGTTTCTTGTTTGTTACATTGACTAAAACATGTATAAAAGAAGGATTGCTTCCCAAATATACAAACTATAAAGATGTACGTAAAGCTGATGAATGAAATATTTATTTACCATTATTGATTTCCGTTTTCATCTTCCATACATTCATTCCAAAACCTTTTCATTGAAAACAAATCACTTTTTTAAAAAAATCATTAAATTGACCGTGTATGAAAAATAATACGAGTAAATTCGGCATGAACAATGTTCTTTGGAGATTAATTCATCTTTTTGCTATAAGATGTTTAAATATTCTATATGTGTAAATTCGGTAAACATTCAAGATAAACAATTTTCTTTTTACTGTTTCATTTTTATTTAATGTTTGCCATTGTTTATTATTTTTAATATTTGAATGTTGTGTGTGAGGTAATAAAATAAACACATCCCATCTCCCCTCTCGCTTGTAGCCATCCATCACAATAAAATAATGATTTTCAGCGCGAAAACTGAATTCGTCAAATAAAGCTTCATAATCTTCTGCATAGATATGTTACTATATTACATAGAGTTTATGTAAAAATAACTATAAAGTTATTTTATGTATTTGCCAATTGTTTTTCTTATATAACGTCTTTAACAGAATGTAATACTCACAATCGATTAATTGACATTTATCTGCATAAAGATTTTTTTTTCTTTTTATGTAAAGAATCGAATGAAATATTTAAAAAATGCACATGAAAATGTTAACATAGCTTTCTACTAACAGGACAGCGCCAAAAATTCCAATTGGTATTGATATATATATATATATATATATATATATATATATATATATATATAAAACAGAGGATTTCTTTGTGTCTGTATCAGTGATACCATTTCACTCTAGATGCATCCAACCGATTTTGACCAAACTTGGCACATACATTATAATAGTAAGTTTACGAATTTTCCAATGGTGTTCCTTGTAAATGATCTCAACATGATCCCACAGAGGGTGGTGATCTCCCTTCTATCTCCATATGTGGTCAGCCACGCCTGATTTTTCTACTTCCCCTCGTGTTACAGATTTCTGGTGTTCTTGAAGCGTCACCTTAAGGAGACGGCCTGTCTCTCCTTTATATTCCTTTCCGCAGCTGCATGGGATAGCGTACACACAGTCTTTAGTTATGTTCTCCTCAATGAAACTTAAGAAATCAGCACATATGCTAGGCCACAAAAATCTCATGAGCCGACTAAGCATAGAAATAAATACAATATGGGAACCAGTAATAAGGAGTGCCAGAGAAAAGCAATGATAACAACATAGTTGCAATATGAGCTCTGGTAAAAACATGCAATGATAACAGCAAAATTGTAATATGAGCACTGGTAAAAATGGTTGCTGAAGCAATTAGATTTATAATACCCAGAAATTCATACCCAGATGTCCTCAACGACACATGGCACAGTGGATAAAGGCGTTGGTTAGATCCAGTGACAGGACCCAAAGAGTGTGAGTTTAATACCCGGTTAAGGCAGTGGAGAACTTTCAGAGGAAAATTAACAGGAGATAACTGATAAATGACATCCATTAAACATGGCACGTGGAACTAAAACAGTCTACCCCAATTAGCGAAATAAAGGGTTCAGTTCGACATTCCAACCACCTGAAGAAGGCCGGAGCGTACAACGACCGAAACGTTGTGATAAATATGGCGACAAAGATGAGGACAATAGTCCGAATAATGTAAATAATGTCGATAATTTAAATTCAATAATCGATAAAACCGATCAAGAATCGATAAATTCAACTTTTCCCCCGATTTCGTTCAAACTCGGTATGTAGGTTACTTACATCATGAAGAGCTCAACCATACCTCATTTTTATTTCTACGCCACTACTTTTAGCAAAAAAACTACCAAAGAAGAAAAATCGATTTCAACACGTTTTAAACTAATGCCTCTCTCAGTTTTCAAGCAATCTAATACAAACTTCACTCAATTGTAGACAACAATAAGTTGATTGCTTAGCAGTCATTTAACGTGATAATTGAGTCCAACTGTATAGTGAAAACCCGCGTAATTAGAGAAAAATGGCGATTTATACTGGTTTCTTCCTTATTTTTCGTTGATCATTTAACCAATTTTCATCAAACTTTGCAACTGCTTTACAAATGTATCCTCTATTACATCTCTGGTAGCACAGTGACAAACTGAATTTCAAAAACTTCAAAATAATTGTGTTCAGAAGTGAGTCTTCATGTTGCCTGCTTTACCGCTTCATGTCCTCGGCTAACTTCGATTGAATAAATACGGGCTACTACTTTTATATCAGTAACTGCATTAATTCAAAATGTTTTTTTAATGAAAGTACTCTAAAGTAATTTCAAGAAGATTGGCTCTGTTACAACTAAACATGATGCTGTTTTTGCTCCATTCTCATTGAACGCTTTTTCTGATCGACCAAGTGGGCGTGTCTGCTAGTACGAAATATTATTTCTCCTGATTTAGTTTTCCAATTTAATGACAGCAAATTTAGGTTCATTTTTACAGATTCTAGATTTAAGTACGAATCTTTAACATTTTTATTCAATATTTTTTGTTTCATTTTTTAAAGCTTAATATTATTCTGGTGATTTTTAAAAAATCATTTCACTCCCAAGCAAGGTGACAACGCCACTAAGACACAAGGGGTTACTGAGCGTGAAAGAATCTGGCAATAAAAAAAAAAACATTATGGAGAGAGGACAATAAAAGAAGAGTAATGAAGGTGACAGAAGATAACGATTGATATTGCATTTGCATTTTTGAAGATCGAAACGGAGTGAGACCCGATTCATAGAAAAACATGCCGGGTTATTTTTTGTTTTGCTATGTTTTACTTTTTTTTTATTTTTTTTTTTTAAGCGTTTCACCCCAAGCAAGGCGGGAAGCCACTAGGACGCAAGGGGTTACAGAAAGTTTGGAGAAAGATCAGATAGGAGTGATAGAAGAAAGGATGAGGAGAAGGGTGGTGGATAGATCAAGGCAACTGGAGATGTCGATTGACATTACATTTGAATAACTGGAGATTATAGCTCTCAGGGAAACTGGAATAGGGAAGGGAGTTCCACAGGTGAGAGGTGCGAGACATGAAGCTATTGGAGTAGAAGAGACGGCTACATTTAGGAGTTTCGACAATGAAAGCGTGAGAGCGGGATGCCAGCCTCGTAGGGCGCTTGAACTCATGAAGTCTGGGAACCAGCGAATGCAGCTCCTCGGAGCAATTGCCATGGGCAGAGAGAGGCGACGGCGCGTCTGTGAGAAAGTGATTGTAGACGAGATGCCAGAGCAGGGCCAATTATATTGCATATCCGCCTCTGGAGCTTATCAAGAACCCCGAGGCAAACAGAAGGGGCTCCAGACCATATATGGCAGCAATACTCCATGCAAGGGCGAATTGTTGATTTGTAGATCTGGAGGATCTATTCCGAGGAGAAAAATTTCCTGGCGCGGCACAGGGAGCCAACTTTCCTTGCGGTGGACGAAGCAATTGACTCAATGTATTTATTCCATCTCAGGTCAGCCGCCAACGTGAGACCGAGCAGCCGCAGAGAGTTGCTCTCGAGAAGTTGAGCGTCAGACATTCTAATGGAGGGCAGGGAAGGATCTCTGTGGTGATTAATAGAGAGGAGCTTTGTTTTTGAAGCATTAAAGTTGACCAGCCAATTCCTGTCCCAGTTCACAACCGATTGGAGGTCCTTTTCGAGACGCACGGCCAGGTTAGTTTTCTCAATGACACTAGATTTGTTTTTGAGGCAGGAATAAATTGTGGTGTCATCCGCGTAGAGCCAACTTGGGAATTTATGGCGTCAGGAAGGTCATTTATGTAGATAAGGAATAGAGTGGGGCATAGGATGGAGCCTTGAGGAAAACCTGCATTCGTGGGATAGGAACTGGATGAGAATCAGTTGAGAACGACCTTCAATTCACGGTTTGACAGAAATTAATGTATTAAGTCAAACAATCGACCCGTAATGCCATAACCCTGGAGCTTGCGAAGAAGGCCGGCATGCCAAACCCTATCAAATGCTTTGGAGATGTCTAGGGCCACGGCAAGCCATGTGGAATTTTGGTTGGAAGATGAGAAGGTCCGAAGTAAAAGAAGCAGACAGTTATCGACCGTGACGTGGGCAGAGAGGAGTTGGCAGAGAGGAGTTGGCACAACCTGCATCATAATGTGGCCTCAGGGTTGCCCACCAGAGGTGACTTTAGGGACACCTTTCCATGCGCGACATGGCACTACGAACACCCCGGTATTATACAACTGTTGATCAGAGCGGCCGCTCAAGACGCTACGCAAGAGTTGTTTTCCTTTATAAATATCTCTTACATATAGATTTAAAATAATGTAAATATACGCTTATATAATTTTTTCACAAAAACCTTCCTTGGAACATCCTGAACCAAAGTACAAATTGATTTAAGGATCGAAATTTTCGAGTTTGAGTCTGACGTACGTATACACATGCATAGAGTCGAATTCATTTTATATAAACACAGACGCCACTGTAAAATTATTTTCAGCTGGAAGAAAACTACAAAACTGGGCAAGAATTTCTTTTAAGTTGTGTATATTTTTTCAAAGGATTTAAGACAATTTTTTGCCGCTGAATCCCCAAATCACACCCGTTTCTCTCTGCTAAGTTGAGTTTAAAATTCCGATCTTCTGATTAAATCGATTACATTTTTGTGACATTATCGATTGAATTTTGTTAATATTTCTCATACGAAGTAAGTTTTAAGAGAAAAAAATTGTTTTCTGACACTATTAATGAAATGTTACAGACATCGATTACAATAAATTGCGTAGTATACATTGATAAATTTAAGTACATGTAAATTGCATGTTATGTCATTATTTTTCAAAATTGAGTGACTGAAATTCTGTTTATTCGAACCCTTAAAATAATCAGCGGCGGTGGTGGTCATCTTCAAAGTCCAGCAGCAATCAGCCATCCTGGAAAAGCCTGGCACATGTAAGTGAAGCAGTCAGCATCCTTTTTTATAGCATTGGTGAAATGCTTGATCAAGCCGAGCTTTTTGTGCAGCGGTGGGAAAAATATCCTGTTTCTATCCACCAAAGGCTTATTGATGAGGCGTGTTGCTCTACAAGGCATAAATTCCTCCCGAACAGGCCTGTCCTTTTTCGTGCAATGTTGAGCAGTGTCCCAACTATCCCACATGCACAGAAAGCATGGGTATTTGATGAACCAAGACTGTTTTCCCAACAAGTCAACGCAAATAAATCACTTATTCCCTATCATAATGAATTTTCTCTAGCACACAGTTGATCATATTTCTCCTTCAGTATAGTTGAGTAAGCGAGGGGTGTAGAGGTAAACTGGTTGCTATTGTGCAACAGAACATTTATCAGTGATCCCTTGCTGCTGTCAATGAACAGTCTCCAATCTTAGGGTTCATACGGTTTCTGACGGTGGTTCCTTTGGGGTTTGGTCAGTGCTACTGAGTCCTTTCTTGTTAGTGTGTGCAGAAGCGAATGAGGTCTTTAATATCAGCAGGTACAGTGACATGGCCCTTAGTGGAATCTGAAAGATTCTGTCGTTGAGATCAAACTTCGTGATTTTTATACCATAATTCCTGAGAAATTGGCTCTTGAATAAAACAATTTTATTTATTTCTAATTGACCCTACAAAGTCACGTGATATTCTTTCTAACACGCCCGCGCGATATTTTGGCGGTATACCTAAATAATAATGACTAATAAAACAACCTTTATGATTTGTATTTTATGGTTTTTTATTGTACATTTTAATTGGTGTGTTTTGAGATGTAAGCACTTTATTGTGTGTTATGGCATTATAATATAATATTTTGGAGACGTATTTTAATATTTATGTAGCCAATTTCGATTGAATACAATTCTGGTGGGTTAAAACTAATACGTTTATAATTAAAATAATAATAAGTTTGATTGTGCAAATTATGTTGCACACTTAGATATTTTAATAGACTTGACTCAGTAAACAAAAACGTAAAACACAGTATGTGGTGAGTGAGCAAAACAAACTGTGATTTTTAGATTCAGTACATCAGAATTGTCCTAAATATGGTGAAAAAATTAGACAATGAGTTTGGTGTTGGCCACTAATTTGTTTTTTTAATTTTTTCCAATTTTTTAATTCACTTATCCGCAATAAATTTATGTAGATCTATCACACACAGACATTCTCTCTCTCTCTCTCTCACACACACACACACACACACACACACACACACATATATATATATATATATATATATATATATACAGGATGTCCATAGAGTTCGTGTGCACTTTAAAAATTTATAACTTTATTTGTATTTGCGATAGAAATAATTTGTAAAAAGGATTAGAAAGAAGTAAACCTATGTTTTTAAGTTTTTATTGAAATTTTTTTTTAAGTTTCCACATGTCCTCCATCATTCGCAATACAAAGGATTTTGCAGTTCACGGAAAATATTTGCCAACTCATTTACAGTAATGCCTGAAATCACATTAGTTATTTTAGCTTTCAAATCTTCAAATGAACTCGGTTTGGTTGCATACACAATTGTTTTCACATGTCCTCATAAAAAGATCTAATGGAGTCAAATCTGGAGAACGTGGAGTCCAATAAAATGGTCCACCCCTTCCAATCCATCTGTTAGGAAATTCCTGATTTAGAATGTCTCTAACACGCAGAACAAAGTGACAAGGATCTCCATCTTGTTGAAACACTGTATTATCTTTCAAGTTTAATTGTTCAATCTGCGGAATAAAGTAATTCTGCAGAATATCTAAATAGCTGTCACTGTTAATAATACGATATTGAAAAAATATGGCCCTATGATCCGATTTTTTCCAAAAGCACACAACACATTAACTTTAAGAGAGTCCCTTTCATGTTCAACAGTTTTATTTGGGTTTTCAGTTCCCCAAATTCGGCACTTATGCCTGTTGACCTTGCCACTAATGTGAAATGCTGCTTCATCAGAGAACAGTAAACTACTCATCATTGCCAAATTTTTCATTGAACGAAAGTTAACCGTGCATAATAATTCTCTTCTAATAACTGTTGATGTGATTGAATTTTGTAAGCTTTCATGTGAAGTTTTGCCACAGAATCTTATGCACACTAGACTTTGGGAGCCTCAGCTCTAATGATGCACGTCGTACAGATTTTCTTGGACTTGCTGTAAAGGATTTTTCTTTGGATGCAACACTTTCGTCGCTGATACATGGCCTTCCAGACCGTGGCTTATCATGAAATTTTTTTCATCCATTTAGCAATAATGTTCCTATGAGGCGGTTCTTTATTGTATTCAATTCTAAACTTTCTTTGTACAGCAATAGTAGATTTCAGTTCAACCAACCAAAGGACACAGTTGACCTTTTCCCCATTTGAAGCCATGGATCAAATTGATTATGAAAAAAAGAAAATTTTTTTTTACTTATCTAAAAATTGTTGCAAATTTTGTGGTAATTCAATAATTATACTTAATTAAACTAGATACATCAAACTTTATAACAGATTATTTCTATCGCAAATTCAAATAAAGTTATAAATTTTTTAAAGTGCACACGAACTTTACGGACACCTGTATATATATATATATATATATATATATATATATATATATGGTGCGATAGGTAAATTGTCGCCATTATATTTTTAATTTCCCACATGTTTGTTGATTGTTTTTTCTTTTCTTGACTGTGCAGTATAGTAGCGTCATTTAGGCATAGTTTGTGAGAAAAAGATCACCGTGACGCAATCCACTCCGCCAGAAAGTTTGAAAAGGCATGCTGTACGTCTTGGCATTTGCGTAGGAAGTTCCAATACGAACATTTCAGAGTGTTTGGGTGCCAATTTAAGGACAGCGCAGTGGGTTCGGAAAGAGTTGGTTGAGTCTAATGGCGATTATGAAGGTACGCAAGCTCATAAACTCTTTCTGGTTGTTCTGATAAGAAAAGAACTCCAGAATTTTATGATGAGGTCCTCAGACTAAACACGTAGACCTACAACAAGTACCTTGAAGAGTTCGGGGCTGCCCTGGGTCAAGAGGGTGGCTGCTAAAATGACCCTATGTCTGTCAATAGGACTCAGTACCATACTACACAAGCAGAAGAATCCAATGATGGCTGTCAAACAATTTCTGCGACCACATCACTCCCAGACTGCAACTCCCTTGATTATTATGTGTAGGGAGCATTTGAGCGAGAGAGCAACAAAACACTTGAAACACCAAATATGAACTTAAGGCAATGATTATGGCAGCATTCACCAACTTAAACAAGGAAACCGTCCAGGAAAGTTGCAGGAGATTTCCGAAGTAGTCTGAAGGCGGTGGATGAAGCAAATGGCGATTTTATTGAATAAATTTACTCTTTTAAGATATTTTCGTGTAATTTTGATAAATATATTTGTTAAAATGTGACGTCGGTTTTATTTTTATTTTTGCGTAATTTAAACGACAATTTACCCATCGCACCGTGTGTGTGTGTGTGTGTGTGCATATATATATATATATATATATATATATATATATATATATATTATATTTGTGTGTGTGTGTGTGTGCACCTTGTTCGATATTTTTCTGAAACGTAGAAAAGCAAGTGTTTGAAATAAATACTTAATGATTGTGTAAAATATTTTCTCTCTAAATAAGTGAGACAACGGGAGACATTCCTCCTTGCAGTGAAGCTCATTTATTTAAATGGGTTTAGACGAGTAGACGGTCATGCAGATAATTTTGCAAATAACTTGTTTGCAATTATCTCATCTTCAAGAAGAACTTTACGAAAGAAAATGCACGCAGATGTATAGATACCCCCGTAAATAAATACATTGGAGGGAAAATGAATGACAAAGTAGAAAAAAGTTTGCGTGTGACACGTTTTGTCCTTCAGAAATTAATCAGAGTAAATTTAGTCCGATGAAGTTCTAAGGGACTACAGTACGGGTCACATGAAAAAAATTTTTATACTTTGTCATACATTTTACCGCCCCCCTAGATATATATATATATATATATATATATATATATATATAGGAGAGAGAGAGTCATTCACAGACACACTATTTCGCTGTAGCACAGCTACTCGGCGTGGCTAGGCGTCCAACTGCTCTAGACTAGGATCGAAACCCGAGTGACTTGACATCAGTCAGATATCTTACCCCTAGGACATCGCCGCATGGCGGAAAAGAAATGAATGTTAACGTTGTTTTTAATACGAAATACGGCAGTGGCTCGGAGAACTCAATTCGTACTTGAAGAGTAATGCTTTAGTAGCAGTAAGAGCCACTGTTTTTATATATATATATATATATATATATATATATATATATATATATATATATATATATATATATATATTGTTTTTTTATTATTGTCTAGTAATAAAAGTCGTCAGTTTTTAAGCAGGATATTTCGTTTCGAAATTAAAGTATATACGCTGCATTTTACATGAGTGACTGATAAAGACTGAAAACTTAAAATGCAAACAAAAAAATAATCAGTGATTATTAGATTTCGTGAAAATCTCTGGTAAATATTCAGATGTTGATTTGGCCTACAAAGATCTCAGTTTTATTAGAATACACATAAAACTAAACTTTGTACATCAAGGTATTCATGTTTAATAATAATTGTCGGTTAGTCGTTTCCGGGAACATCTGCCTGCTAGGGCGGCTAGCTAATCACTGTTGTAGCTCTCTGCTCAAGCACATTTGTGATGCTTCAGTAACCACAGAGGTCAACTGTATTGACTGGACCTTATTCATAGGTTCTGGGACTGAGTAAATAATCTGACGTGATCAACAGCTACAACAAGGCAAGTACGATAGAATAAACCTCTCGTTAGCAATGACTTGTGACCTCTTGCTGGAGCAATCATCGGAGGATTTTGATCATTTACGTTTGCCCAATGGGACGACCTGTAGTATCACTTTTAGGTACTTTCCTATGGTACACCAGGGCGCTAAAATCAAAAAGTAATCTTCTATGGTAAAATTAGAAACCGTTGAAAATCGAATGTTCTAATATAGTGGGTTATCAGTTATAGTAATGTGTATGAGTGTTGAAACAGATTAGTTTGATTTGGCCTTGTTAGTTAGATAGCCCCTTCATAAGAGGAGTATAAAACAAGAAAATCAAATTGTAAAGTGAAACAACAAATGTATATACATATAAATCAATTAAGGTCTCTACAAATAAAATTAATGTATTTTGGTTGATACATGTTCGGATTAGTCCTTGCAAGAATGAGTTTATGTGTTCGCAGGAACGTATGTGTGTATGTATGTATGATCATTATAGTAGGCTAGGAATGTCTTTGAAGTAATCGCTCAGTCTTAAAATGTTCCGTTCGTTTATCAAGTACAAAAGAGGTGAGGAGGAAAGGTAGAGATAATTATAATCGCTTGACGTTTGTCAAGGGACGTGTTAATACGCTTGTCTCCTTCTCTCTGGTGACAGCCGAATTTGCCCGTCTTTTATTTTGTTTGTGGTACTTGAAAAGGTCATTTGAGAATTCACTCCCGGATATGATTCGGGTCTTTCCATTGGACGACGAACAAACAGGTCCGTAAAAGAATTTGTTTCTGAGAATTGAAGATTATTTGAATTTTGTTTTTAAATGTTTTCTAGTTTTCTTTTGCCCGAAAAACATTTCGCATCAAGGTGTTAAATTTCACGAGTTTTGTTTTGATTTCGCTTTTGCGTGTGTGTTAAGCAAAGTTTGTAAATTCGAGTCTTTTTAATTTCTAACAAGATCAATGAGTCAGTGCTTAGCATTTGAATTTTAAATCTAGATCTTGTTTTGTTCACTACACTAAAACTGACCGTATGGTGAAAGAGAGGAAACTAAAGCGATTGTTTCAATTAATTTGCACAAACATTTCTGGCAAGTATTACCATAGATTAAGGGTAATCAAATGTTTTTCACAATTTCAGAAATAAAAATGATATCATTATTTTTTAGTTTTTTTTTTTTTTTTTTTTTTTTTTTTTTTAACACAGAGCAAAAATAGTGCATTGTAGCTTGTTACTTTCAGGGAAATACACTTAAAATATCCTAACATGAAGAATAAAATAATTTTCAGTGCATTTTGCCAATATGTAATAACAACTTGTATTCGCGCTTACCCCGATAATACTGATTCAATTTAAAATGTTTGTATACCTGTTAGTTATGTCACGAAAAAAAATCATATCAACATTGAAATGAAAAATGAAAGGTTATTAAATATCGTATAAAAAATTTTATAATATAAGTTTATTTTTTGAAAATTGTTTTATAACATAATTTTTATAGAATTTAAAATTAACTTTTAATTAAGAAATAGTTCATTTATATTATATTTTGAATGTTTTTTTTTCTCTCATCATTTCACCCCAAACAAAGCAATAATATCCCTAAAAGGTAAGGGTGTGCATGAGAACACGAAGACGTTAGTGAGGAGAAATATCATTCAAATAACAAGATTCCGGAAGACAGAAGATGGCGATTGACGTTACATTTAAAGTGCAGCGAAGCCAGAAACCGGAAGAGATTTCCACAGCGGAGAATTGCGAGTAAATAAACTATTAGAATAGAACTTACGGTTACATCTAGTCATTCTAACAGTAAATAATAATAATAATAATAATAATAATAATAATAATAATAATAATAATAATAATAATAATCATGTTTTCATATTGACATGGCAGTCCCCGCTGATTGTAATGTATCTTTGAGAATCTTCAAAAATCTATCAAAATAAAAGTATCTTGAAGTGGAACATGAGGACATCAATAATTCCAGTTGTAGTCAGAGCCCCTCAGCTTGATAGTTGGAACCCACTGAATAGAAAACTCGGAATGATAGAGTAGGCCAATATCAGCACTGGAAAATCTGTAACTTTTACGGGAAGGAAAAAAATGCTATAAACATCACCCACAACGGTTGCAGAGATAAGACCTGTAACAATTTCATGGGACTTTACAATACACACAGACAGAACAATCAAAACTAATTGCCTAGACATTGTGACCAAAGACCACAAGGACAGAATTCTTTTTTTTATTGACATGGCAGTTCTTGCTTACTGTAATGTATCTTTGAAGATCTTTAAAAAACTATCAAAATACAAGAATCTTGAAGTGGAAATGTAAATAATGTGCTACATGAAGACATCAATAATTCCAGTTGTATTTGCAGCCATCGGATTAATTGGCTAAGGTTCCGACAGACTTATTACAGGGATTTCTGATAGACCATGCCTTAAAGGAATACATAAAAATGTAATCAAAAATACACCTAACACATTACGAAGAGCTTTATCTATGTAAAATGTGTGTGACCTTATGTTTTTATTTTGTTTAATTTTTTTTTTTTTTTTTTTACAAAAAAATGATCAGATGTCATGAAATCCATTCCGACCTTAGGTCGCTAGCTGGAACACAGAAAGAAATGTGTATACAACAGAAACCCAATATATTGATAATAATAATAATAATAATAATAATAATAATAATAGAGAAATAAAAAATGCCTTAAATACAAAAAATTACAGCCCACTCATGGCTTTATCTATGCAAAATATGAGCGATTTTTTTAGAACTACTCAGTGGAAAATGTCATGATGCCATTTCTAACCTTAGGTCTCTGATCTGGACCCGGAAAGAAAACCAAAGGAAATACAACAACAACAACAACAACAACAATAATAATAATAATAATAATAATAATTGTATGAACATCACTCAGACCCGTTTAAAGAGATAGGATTTGTAACAGTTTTATGGGACATTACAATACGCACAGACAGAACAATCAATAAACAATTCCAGTTGCAGTTATAGCCCTTGGATTGATTGGAAAAGATTCCAGTAGACTCATTGAAGGAATACCTGGTAGTCCATGACATAAAAATATACAAAAAAAACTGTACTCACAAGTACAGTCCACACCTCACGAAGGGCTTTATCTATTTAAAATATATGCGATTTGTTTTTTCAAAACTGCTCAGTGGAAAATGCCATGATACCATTTCTGACCTTAGGTCTCTGGTCGGGACCCGGAAAGAAATGAATATACACCAGAAATCAAAGGAAAGAAAACAAGAACAACAACAACGACGGGCGGACGGTCAATATTAAGTGCAAGCTTCAAACAAGACTGAGGAGCTTTTCAGAAGTTAGACGTACTGAACATCAGAAGAAGAAATATAACTCATCAAGCAACAGCCTTCCTAATTTTTGAAAGAATACTGAGGCGAGTCCTGGAATAATAAGAGGGCTTGTTGTCACTTGATCTCGGTCAACTATGACTAAGTAATACCTATATAAATGATAAATTATTTTTTGCTGGGTGTAATTACTAGTAAATTCTTTCTGAAAAAACCCAAATATATCACGTATCAAATATAACCTTGACAAATATACTCTATAATCTATTTGCGATAAAAAATTCCCTCGAGGTTTACTACTGACATAATGTCCTCTTCTGTCATTAATGTTTGCGTTAAAGAGCGAGACAAGTTGTTACCACCCCATGTTGTGTTAAGGGCCTCAGCCTCACCAAGCTCGTGTTACTGTTGTGGTTTCTAAAGTAGGTTTTTGAAGGAGTGGAGTTGCCAGTTCCACGCCCAGTAAGTTTTAAATTCAGAGTTATCATTGTTTTAGTCTAGTTGACAAGTAAGATTAGAGAACTCACTCTGCTTTTCTATTTTAAACCGTAGCATGAGATGGGGGGGGGGTAGTTTACGTCAAAACCTGACATCAATAATTCCTGTCTTTTTTATTTTTATTTTTAATGCATGTTTATAGCAAAGCCATTATCAAGGACTTTAAGTTATACTAACACTAGTCTATCAATAGTACATGCATTATGTTCGGTATACTATCAGTCCTTTTCTACTGATTTGAAAGGCATTTCTATAGTAAAATAGTCTAAATGTTTTTAACTTATACTAGCACTAGTGTGCATGTAAGTAAGATATATAATCAGTATAAAAGTAGCTACAGGAGACAGATGAGGAAAGCTTTTTATTGACGTCGTGTTTCGTCTTCGTTAGGTAGGTTATTTACATTATTTACATTATTCGGACTGTTATCCTTATCTTCATTGCCATATCCACAGAGTTTCAATCGTTGTACGCTCAGGCCTTCTTCAGGTGATTGGAATTTCAAACCGAACGCTTTATTTCGTCCACCGGGATAGATTGTTCTAGTTCCAAGTTGTGAATATGGCAATGAAGATCAGGATAACTGTCCGAATAATGTAATTAATGTAAATAACAATTATACCTCATCTTAGACATCCAATCATCTGAAAAAGGCCGGAGCGTACAGCGGCCGAAACGTGTGAACATGTCAATGGAAATGAGGATAACTGTCCGAATAATGTAATTAATGTGAATAACCATTATACATCATCTTAGAGATACAATCATCTGAAGAAGGCCGGAGCGTACAACGGTTGAAACGTTGTGAATATGGCAATGAAGATGAGGATAACAGTCCGAATAATGTAAATAGCATTAAAAAATCATAATATCTCATCTCATAGATATAGACATTTAGAGTTAAGTAGGTATTCTGATTTATTCTGACCTGAAATCGACTACCTGACTACATAACGAAGGCAAAGCGCGTTGTTAAGAAAAAATCTTTTCCACCATGTCTCAATAGCACTAGTATACCAATAGTGTTTACATGGATTCCTGGTTACAATCTCTATTAACTACTAAATAGTTCATAACCTTATTCTATCGGTAAGACTTATATTAACGTCTATTCATTGAAAATTCCTTTCCCAAGATTTTACATGCGTCTCTCTAGTAAAACTACTTACAATGCATATCTTTATTAAATCCTAATGCTTTACGATGGTAAAACCATTAGTAGCGTATTTACATTATTTATATATAATAGTCCTCTCTTCCGTGGATCGACACCGTGTCGTAGTGGCGGAGCTTGCGTGTCTCGAGGAACCTTAATGCAATGTCGTCAGGAGCTTCTTCTCCTGGTAGGGCCACTCATGGCGGTAAAGTTTCAGGCAAGTGACTAAGCACGACCCAACTTCCGCCGGTAGGCGGTCAAGGAACGTTCTACTTGCGGAAACAAATCGGTAACCTGATGCAAGTTGAACCTGCCCGTCAAAGCTCCGGTTTGCCGCAGCGGATATGTCAGCTGAAGTGTATCTGTGCCATGGAGTGGCGACCAGTGAGTCACCTCAAATAATTTTCAGTCAAGGCTTTCCTACTGAAAAGCTTTTAAACGGAAATGTCGATAACAATGAGTTCCGACAACAATGATGATGAACAATAATAATCCTGTTTGCACTATTTACATTGTTAAGACAGTTGTCATCATTTTTATTGTCGTATTTACAACGTTTCGGCCGGACGAAAATAAAGGGTTCAGTTCGATTTTCCTACGTATATCACCTTCAATACAAATCAAGACCAAGTAGCAAATGAAAAACAAAATTAAACTGTTTCTTTTTTCTTTTGTTTCTTCTTCATTTGTAAATTAGGAAGATATTAATTCCTTTCTTTTTTTTCATAAGTGATTGGAATCCTAGATCATGAAAGTAGAAAAGGAATTATTTATCTTTGGCGTACATTCAAATCGTTCACTTATCCGACGCTGAAGAAACAAGACTGCGTCTCCATTTTTTTTTCATAAGAATGAAATATTTGGATACACTTCACATTAATATTTCATCATATAGTTCTATCTGAGTTCACTAGCTTAAACCTTCTCTCAATGATATGTCTACGTAATCGGCATATTTATATATTTTCTCAATAATATCATCAATAATATAATAATTTACCTGACAGAAAAGCAACCTTCAGCTTAATTTGCAGGTGTTTTCTAAAATGTCACCTCTATGTTGGTCGAACTTAAAAATGATCTCTTCTTTCATTTTGGTATATAGTGGTTACTGCATATAAAGCTATACTAATAGAAAGTTGTATATGTTTCATCAAAATGCCATAAAAAGGTAATATCATTACTTCTTTAATAATAAGGAATTTAATAGTAGAAGTCCACAAAGCATTACATAATAAACACAAGTGATTCTGAATTTCAAATGTAGTCCTATTCTAAATCGTGGTATAACCGCCTCATAACTTCTTCACTGTTTTCCATATACGAATTGATTCTTTCATCTCAGCATCATTGTAGTAATATTCTACTCGGTGGCATACTCAAAAACCATTTGAGTAGCACCTATCCTTTACTCTTTTAAAGAATCTGACAGCATTCTTGAACCTCACTTAGGACTGAGTTGACAACAGACTGTATTAGAAAACAGATATTACCAAAAATAATCTGAAAGCCTTAACAGAATATTGCAATAGTAATTCTTTTTACATCTCTAATTCAACATTTTTTGTATCATTCATATATGGTAGCAGCATGCCTGCCAACGCGGGGCCTGTTACTAAGGTCACTTGTTTGTTTCTCTCTGTGCTTGTCATTATACCCAGTTCATTACTGTGTTTATATCAGGTAGATCCTATCCATAAATATCTGCTATCTTGTGAATATTTACATTTGCCTCCCCAAAAAAGAAATTCTAATACAGCACATCCCTTTGTATGTGTATAGAGAAAAGCAGAAGTTTCGAAATAATATTGTAGGTGGGTCAAGTAAGGGTATTTTCCATTTTATTCGAGGAATTTTAAGGTTCAGAAAAAAATCCTTGTGTTATGACGTGTTTTTTTTTCTTCTGTTAAATAAATTAAAACAGGCTTTACATTTAACCGACCCTCGGGCTGAGGTAACGTAGCATATATATATATATATATATATATATATATATATATATGGATACACCTAGTGAGCCAGACAAACCTACCTAGGTTTCACCTAAACGGATCGTCAGGAAAGTAAGGCCTTACTTTCCCTGACGATCCGTTTAGGTGAAACCTAGGGTAGGTTTGTCTGGCTACCAGGGTGTAACTAGGTTTGCTCTACGGTTGTATTGAGCGCTTTTGTTAGTTTTACTCGTATCGGGGTCTTTTCTTTGGGCTTCAGACCTGCATCTGTGCGATTTTTTTGTCGACAGAAGTTCATGTTTGTAACTCTTTCTTTTTTAAAACCTTTTTTTCCCTCGAGATTGATTTGATTATTAGCAAATCAAAAATTCGAGGGTTTTCAAACGAGTCTAGTTATCTATAATTATATATATATATATATATATATATATATATATATATATATATATATATATATATGGGAGTGTTGTGTGTGTATGTGGGGGTGAAAATGAGTGTGCGTGTTCTTAAAAAATAGGCATTTTAAATATATTATTATTCCGCCATCTTTTACATATTTGCTCTTTCCATGAGCCAGTTTTGTAAATATCTTGGAACTGTTTGCCATTGTCATAGAAGTGTCGTTTCAGACTGGCATATATAGTTTAAGGGAGATAACTTTAAAACGAGAAACATTTATAGAAATTACACATCAAATCTCAAATTCAATTGCCGTATTATATTAAAAGATATATGAAATGCCAGTATGTCGGAGTTGCAGATCACGTCTGAATGTTCACCCAACACCAAGCATTCATTTGTTTTGTAATGAAATATAATTTCATTGTTTAAGTAAATTTGAATTCTAATTTATTTAAAAACAAATTCCACACATTTTTCATTGGCTTCTCGACACGTTTGCATCTAAATAAAAAGAACAAAATATCCATTGAAATTCCATCGACTATTTTTAAAATAAAGATGTAGCAGACACTAATTTTTGATTCAAACTCGTAAATATTTTCTATGGAAATCTTTTGTGTGAATAACCTTTAAAGATTTCTTCATTAAAATATTAGGTCAAAATCAATGGTATGTAAAATCTATAATATAGGATATATATTCGTTGAGTAGTTTCCATATTTTGATAAAATTATTCATCTCCTGGAGAGAATCTCGTTGTGCCATTTTGGTTTCACGTTTTCTATTGACATGAAGTTGGACGTTTATATTGAATCAATTACTAGGTATGCTACTAAAAAGGTTTTTCACTGTCGCGCTAGACTATTTTTCACGAAAAAAATCATCTTGCACGTTTAGCAATCTACCATTTGTTCGTACTTTGAATATTGCTGCCATATTTGGTCTGGTGCTCCGGCTATATATGTCGATATTTTCGACAAAATCAAAAGAATGGTCTGTAATGTTATAGGTCCCGACATGGTATCTCGACTTCGATCATATCCCACCATCGTGATTTTGTTTCTCTCAATCTTTTCTATAAATATTTTCATGACAGTTCCTCTAATGATCTTTGCTCTTTTCACGCAAGTTCTCATACCGTTGAAATAGTTAAATCTAAGCAAAAGTTTTATGCTTGTAGTTTTTTTTTTCTCTCACTCTTCTCGTTTGTGGGAATCTTTTCCGGCTTCTAGCTTTTCCAGTCAACTTTAAAATTAAAAAAAAAAAAAATTAAATGCAAAATCAGTCGCTATCTTTTATATTCCTGAACACTGCTGCTTTTTTATTTTTTTTGACCTTTCCACTCGGTACTTCTACCACATGAATTTCAACTTACTACTTGATTGGTAATTAGGTCTCATCGTTTTACTGTTGAAATCCCTACATGTAACAGTTCTAATGTTCCCTATGACACTGAACAGTTTTTTAATGCACCAATAAACCATTTCCGGTGGATTATTTTTCTTTGTATTTTTTTTTCGGTTATTTAGATCTTGACCGGATACCCACCTTGGCTTTGGTTCAACCTTTGGACTTGTTGGTATAAGGGTTCTTTTCTGACCTCCGAACGCCTGGACTTGCCTCGTGGACATCATAAATAAACTTAAATAGGTCCGACGTCGACTTTTTTTAACAAACATATTCAGCTATTTTTCTTTCATACTGTCGGATTTAACGCCTGATGACTGTGGAAGAAAGCGAATAATAGATCATGAAATCGAACTGTTTTTTTAGAACTGTTGCATCGTTTTTGAAATCATTTTGTTGTTCAACGGAAGGACCAAGCTTGTTGAAGATATTTGTTTCACTACGTATTCCAACATCAACGGAAGAGATTTCTTTAACTTTTATAAAAATTTTTCAATATATATTTTAATTTTTGATATATATATATATATATTTATATATAAAATATATATATATATGTCCATCGTCTTTGTGTGTGTGTGTGTTTAAATGTGAAGATGGTCTTAAATAGACCGAAACGTCCGACTTGACGTGACTTTATTTGCATATTCAGAATTTGTTTTTTCCTTCTCTGTGTTTATATCCATATATTTGCTTACATATATATATATATATATATATATATATATATGTGTGTGTGTGTTCTCATGCCTATATATATATATATATATATATATATATATATATATATATATATATATATATATATATATATAAGTGCTAAGTTGAGGTTTAAATATCCGAAGTTCATATTTTGTTATTATTCTTTTCAAGTAATATCGACCATCGCAGTCATTATCAGGAACCAGTGTCATGTCTGTGTTCATTTGTCTACATTCTGTTGTACTTTGGGAAGCCATATCAAAGTTCAAGCTTCCCTGTAAATAAACAGTTAACAATAATGGCAGAATTGATGCCAGATCATTTTTTCTGTCATGAAAGGTTGATGGTTTTTATCACGTACACGACAGACAAACAAAAGAGAACTGCATATACATTATATACATACATGCACACAAATATATGAGTAAACAGGTATATTAGGCTTTAGTATGTCAAATTTGTCCCTTCCCTCCCCATCTCCCCCCTCTGTAAACATTATATATATATATATATATATATATATATATATATATATATATATATATATGCATATATATATATATATATATATACATATATGCATGCATATATATATATATATATATATATATATATATATATATATATATATATATATATATATATATATATATAGAGAGAGAGAGAGAGAGAGAGGGGAGACAGGGAGAGAGTGAGAGTGAGAGAAATACAGATGCATACATACATATTTTTCTTTGTTTGCATCTATAATATCTGAAGAGATATATTCTTTAGGATGTGTGTTGTGTGTACTTTGATTTGACATTTATTATTTTATTGTATCTTCTCTCTCTCAATATACAATGATGCGGTATCAGAAGTTTCCGACAGCTATGACTGGGTTTTCTTTTTGTGTGGCATGGTGCAGAGTTCTGTTGCCAGACATAGGGTCGTCCAGCATCCACACTCTTGAGCCAGAGCAGCACTACCTCCTCAAGCCTCTTCATATAGGACTCCGTGTTGAGTGTAAAGCACTGTGGGAAGATGAATGGAGGCACAACGTCACTATATCTAGTAATCACACCTTCGTAATCACCATTAGACTGATCCAACTCTTTCCTAATCCTTTGCCTTGTCGTCAGATTGACACTTAAACTCTTTGAAATGTCCTTCCGACCCGAATGCCAAGCGGTGCAGTTTGCCATTTCCAAATTTTTGTCCAAGTGAATTGCTTCATGGTGCTCTTTTTCTCACAGACGGTGCCTAACTGCAGTAGACAAAATCAAAACAAACACCGCTAATTTATATATATATATATATATATATATATATATATATATAGATAGATAGATAGATAGATAGATAATATTAGTGGTTAATACACTCACTCAGATATATATATATATATATATATATATATATATATATATATATATATATATATATATATAATAATATGAGTAAAATTTAATCACTTAGCTGATTGATGTTACCTTCAGCATCCCTACTCCATAGTTTCGTAGACGGACTCATCCGTCCACTCTTCAGGGACATCATCTATTTACTGCTTATATTTCTCGATTTTTCTTTTTATGCAATTATATATATATATATATATATATAT
>CAHIKZ030001668.1:3107500-3115000 GCA_903632075.3 Acanthosepion pharaonis | reverse complement strand
TAAAGCAATACTCAAATTCTGTAGCTCTAAGATTTATTATCGAAGTATTGAACTGTTTTGCTAATTACAGAAGCTCAGTATTGACATAATTTCTTTATCCAAATCGAGAGAAATCTTCAAAAAGAAAAATTTCTCAATCGAAACTTGCCAAGCCATGATAGGCATGTACGGACGCGTATAGCTTAATTTCCGTAAACAGAACGGATATTTTTGGCTATTCCTCTGCTGAACTGTTTCTTTTCAATTCAGATTTAACACAGCTTGATATTGGTCGAATCTATACTGATTTTCAAATCCATCAAAAAAAAAAAAATATAACCTCTTTCATATTTGCTTAGTTTAGCTCCTTCAACTCGGTTCGGTGACAAGTGTTCTCCATCAAGGCCTGTGGATTGCTTGATTCCAGGTGAAATATATCTTCCATCATGTTACGACAGGTTTACCTCAATTGTTACATCCCTTTTCTGGCTTTGGCTTGTCTTTCTGTGGGCATACGTTATAGGTGACCGACATCTTATGGTAATCGTGTTCATTAAAGCTTAAATAAACCTATCCTCTCTAGAACGTCTCATTTAGACGTCTTCAGATTATGTTGGTCTTCTTCCAGGACTCACTAGCAGAGAAAGTTGATATTATGAAAATTCGTAAAGAATTCTGAAAATAAATAAATAAATAAAAAACATTAGAAAGTTAAAAATAATGGTCTTTTTACCGTAAGTACTAAAAACGTATGTAGAAACTAAGCATATCCAAAAATACCACATGACTTTCTTTCCAACATAATATATACACCTTGGAATTTTTTGTTTATTAATATTTGGGCGACTACATTTAGAGATGATTTCTGGTTTTCTCAGGATGGTTGAATGGTTATTTATAATGAAAACAAGGTCTCAGCAAACTATTACCTACTTGCAGCCAAGATCTGCATTCTGACAAAAAAAGTAAAAAAAAGAACTATGAAAACAAATTTAATAAAATTTCCGCTCTATTATTTGACATGACAAAATTATGCTTAGTCATACCTGCGCCATTATTAATATTCCTTTCTTTTTGTTTACACAGTCATCCATCTTCTCAATCGTATCGGTTTGGTCGGGGTTTGAGTGAATCCTACAGTCAAAATTTTCTCGGTAAATGTGAAACCGTGTCATGCTAACATAACTTGTGGGACAGAATAAAGTAAAACAAAATTCAGTTCATATAAGTATTTTACTACGTAAATATTGAAGACGTATTTTTATTTTAATTTGTCTGTCCTTTTTCACAAATAGGTTCACTCTCTTTTCTTCCTATTTCTCTAAATTAATTTCCTTTTTCTTCTCTTTTCATTATTTACGTATTTTTAGCCCAGGTATTGGTTTGTCGGTGAAAATATTCAGATATAACTAAAAAGACATGTAAAAAGACAAATGAATAGGGACAAAAGGAAAACATCTTAGCCGACGTTTTTCGTCCTTTGATGGATTTTTAATATTGATATTTTTATTTTGATGTTATATCAAGGCAAGTGTAAAGATGTTACAGTGCAACACGGATTAATAAAAAGAAGTAAAAATATATCCGTAGTTTATCTGAATTTTTAAATTTAAGAACGTTTGTAAATATACTCCAGGCCAACTGAGGCTCAAGGTAAACGATGGCGAAGTGATACAAATTAATGTCTCATAAACCAGTGGTCGCCAACCGGTGGTCCACGGGCCACTGCTGAGCCATGCATAATTTTTGATGGTCCGCAAAAAAATTGGAATATTATTTCAATTTTTATGAACATTCAGATTAAAAAATGACGAGTAACAAAACGTATTATGGATGTTATATATGTTGAAGACATTATTTAATCTCAAAATAAACACGAGTACACATGTACACAAATGTGACGTCATTCAGCCATAGTATAACCTCACATGACTTGCAAAGTCATGTTCAATACTTGATACTGAATAGTTTCTTAACATTACTGTTTATAACTAGTTACTGGCTGGTTTACTAGTATACTTTACTACAAACATGGTATAGCAACAGAGTAATGGCGGGGTCTTCAAGGATCAGCTTACGCATCAGATCCAAATTCATAAGCATTCATACTTGAAAACTATTTTTGCAAAATATTTTAATAAAACTTGAAATAAACACAGCTCTCCATCTTGTAGTGACGTCATTGGAGTCCAAAATCAACAAACTGATATCAAGCAAACAGGAACAAATATCACACTAAAAATGTGTGATACTTGAATAAACTTCAAATTTTTAATTTGTTTTATTTAAAAAAATTAACTATAAATTTTTTAGCTCTAAATGGTTGCATTTCATAATAAAATAAAAGTTTTCCGATTATTATTATATAAAAGTATTTACCATTTTTCTAAATTCATATTAGTGGTCCACCAAATTTAAAATTATACATTTAGTGATCCATGAAGTTCAAAAGGTTGGTGACCCTTGTCATAAATAAAAGTGAATAAATGCTGTTGTTGTTGATTTTCTTACGTTATTATTATTGATATTATATTAGTTTGAGAAACTGATTTCTACATTATATATTTTAAATAATAGATGTTTTGAGTTTATCCCTTTTTTTCCTATATTATATTGGAGAAACTTTCAAAGAATAAAAAAAAACTTATCTATGAACACAAAAAAGACCTTATACGTGATATTTATGAAATACAATTGTCGTACATAGAAATAAAGTCAATCACAATTTCGATCTAAAAAATGCCTAATTTATTAAAAGAGAAAGTAACTTAAACGGAAAATTATTGAGAGTGCCTGCTTTCAAATTTTTCCAAATTATGAAACCTAGGAATTTTCAAATATCTCCTTTCCTAAAATATATACTCCTTTTCAAAGCCAACATACATGACTATATCATGAAATGAATTAATTCCGACAATTATTTTAATGCATTTTCCGTTTATACGTTATTTTGTATAGATATAATTTATTTGAGTAAATGCTTTTTTTTTTAATTATACAATATTAATTACATTTATCGGGCTGAATGTTCGAGAAATTTCGTAGAAAATATGCTGTCCCCTACAGGAATCGAACCTGTAACCCTTAATGGGAAACATCATTTGATCTGATGTGTTGTTAACCATTCAGCAACAAAGAAGCGTCGGGTTAGCAAAATGCGAATTTCTCTTTATAAACACAAACCTTCGATGTTTTTTTCTCGATCGCTCATCTGCTCACATTGTGATAGTAACAATAAAGATAGTATGTGTGTATTTACGGAAAAACTTAAACATCTTGTCAGAGACATACACAAAGAGATAATTATGGCGAATTCAAGTGCCAGGAAACTGAGCGACGTCTGTGTTGTTAAATTCATGACCTCCAATGATAAGATTTCCATTTATCCGAACCCGTCTAAATTGTACCACATACCAACATTTGTTGCTGAGAATAATACATTTGTCTGACCCTACCAACAACTAATGTTGCTGTAACATTTGTCTGACCCTACCAACAACTAATGTTGCTGTAATGTTGCTGTAGAATAATACATTTGTCTGACCCTACCAACAACTAATGTTGCTGTAGAATAATACATTTGTCTGACCCTACCAACAACTAATGTTGCTGTAGAATAATACATTTGTCCAACAACTACCATTTGTCTGACACTACCAACAACTAATGTTGCTGTAGAATAATACATTTGTCTGACCCTACCAACAACTAATGTTGCTGTAGAATAATACATTTGTCTGACCCTACCAACAACTAATGTTGCTGTAGAATAATACATTTGTCTGACCCTACCAACAACTTACTATAGAATAATACTTTCGTCAACTCAGCTTAATGATGGCGCACGTTCGTTCGACAATGGCTGAAGATAGATCGTCTGGTTTAACTTTGTCCTCAATTTGAAGGACGTTTGACAACTAAGAATAATTTATATAAAGAAATAGAGATAGCGTTTACAATAATGAAACCAAAGATGAAGGAAACCATTGTAGTTGCTTTATATATATTTTTTCATATTGACTTTTGTTTTCATTTACGTTTTAAATGAAAAAAATTAACCGAAAAACCCATTTTTATTGTTTTCTGTTTTATTGGTATCTATTTTTACGTTAAAAATTATTTTAATTGTTGATGTTTCTAATTGCCAAGAAACAATTATGTTCTATTTTAAAACTTTAACTTCCTTGTATTTTGAATTTAAATACGAAATAAAATGTATGATGAAATAAAAATAAATTGATACATGACGTAATGCCATTTTTGAAAGTTCGCTTTATCTATTGTGTTTCTGCTGAATGTCATGTGGAGAGTGCTTGATGCAGGGCGGGGGTTGTATATGAGTTTAATTAATATTTTTCCCAGGTTTGTTTTTAAGATTTTGTTGTACGATGGGTTGAATTATATGATTTTTCCTTTCCTTTAGACTTTTTGTACTGTATGTTGTATATATGAGTTTAGCCAAAATCAACTATCATTTAGGGTTCTTTCATAATATTTTTTAGTTTTGGGGAAGATGGTTTTGTCAGAAGAATTGTTAAATATTGTGCGGTTGAGTGATTGTGCGGTCTGCTTGATAAGTTTTGGTGGGTGGTTAGAAGATGTGTGTATGTAAAGTGGTTTGTCTTTAGAGTTTCTATATGTTTGATATGTAATAGAAAATATGCGCGTCCCCGACAGGAATAGTCACTTTTCTTAGGTTGAGTGTGATATATACTAAGTTTACTTTGTTTAGCTTTATTTTCATATCTATGTCGAGTTAATTTTTCTAGTAGCAATTTACATCTGTAAATTGCTACTAGAAAAATTAACTTAGAACTAACAAGAAAGTTAGGAGTAAACCAGTGGAATAACACAAAAACAACTATAAACCGGTTCAGCATCTTAAATACAAACGCAGTGCTAGATAATGCAATCTTATATGTTCAAGAACAAATAAAAATAAGAATAAACGAATTAAAAATATTCACGCACTGCTGAAAATCACTAGAAGACCCGTGAATAAGCGGAGGGGAGTTTTGATGGTGCTTAAACTCGCGAACTTATATGTATGCATTTACGACACATTTTTTTCGGTGAATATATACGATATATACAAAGGGCGAAGGGTAAATTGTCGCCATTTTATATTCTTTATTTCGCGCATGCGCGCTTTTTTCGATTTTGTCGACTGCACAGTATAGTAGGGTAGGTTGAGCACCGTCTGTGAGAAAAAAAGCACTATTACGCAATTCACTTTGCCAGACATTTTGAAATAACATGCTGTACTGCTCGACATCCGCGCCGGAAGCTCAGATACGAACATTTCAGGGTGTTTGAGCGTCACTCTGAGGATATTGTAGAAGATTTAGAAAGAGCTGTATGAGTCTAATGGTGATTAAAAAGATGTTCGGAGTGATCACTAGTGATGGCGACTTTATGCGTTCATTCATCTTCCAACGGAGCCTCAGACTCAACACAGACGTCTACATTGAAGAGCTAGTGCTGTCCTGGGTCAAGATTGTGGCTGCTGAAAGGTCCTATGTCTGGCAACAGGACAGCACCATGCCACACAAGCAGGAGAAACCATTCTGCGAACACATCACCCTTTACAACTGTCCACCTAACTCCCCAGACTGAAACTCCCTTGATTATTGTGTGTGGGGCGCAGCTGAGCGAGACTAAAGAAATTTACCAACGTAAACAAGGAGATGATCAAGAAAAGTTGCAGGAGATTCCGAACTCGTCCTGAGGCCGTGGTTAAAGCCAGTGAGGACTCTATTGAATAAATTTACTCTTTAATGTTTCAAGATATTTTTGTGTAATTTTTCCATTAAGCAAAAATAAAATAAAAAATAAACAACCCCCCCAAAAAACCCCAAAAAACCCCCAAAAAACCCCAAAAAACAAAAGTCAAAAAAACAAAACAATAAAGAAATATATACGTACATAGAGGGTGTGATGGATAAAATGTCATCTAAATTGCGCAAAAATGAAAATAACACTGACATGTCATTTTAACAGATATATTTACCAAGATTAAAATTAGGGAATGAATGTATGATAAAATGGAAAAACTTTTTCATGTGACTCATTTTATCCTTTAGAACTTCATCGGAATAAGTTTAAGTTGATGCGACTGCAAGTGCGCACAGATGAGGGATGCTGGGATTTGAAATCTAAAAATGATATTAGGTAGGAGGAAGGAAAATACGACGACGTAGGTGTTAAAACATTAAACATTTTGCTAATTGCTTTGAAAATTAAAGAGAAGTTATTTAAAATGTTTAATATTTTAATTAACATTAAATAGCTTTCATCGTTTATGGGTTAACTTCGACATTCACGTCTTTTATCTTAATCACTGTGAGCCAATTTCTTAAAACGCTATCAATAAGGAGCGTGAACGGTGTTTTCATATATTGAATTGAATATTATTCAAATTAATTAGTTTTTGTGTCTGTCAATGGCTGACCGTTTACAAGTCCTGACTCGTCATGTCGTAAAGATTTCTTCTTCTTCTTCTTCTTCTTCTTCTTCTTCTTCTTCTTCTTTGTACCGTGTCATAGTTCTCCATAACCACCAACCTCTTGTAGCTCATAGCAATGTTTGTCCCTTTGCTAAGCCTCCTACCATAGTTCTTCCATTCATTCCCACAACCTCGTCACGTAAATCGCTCCCTGCCTTTCCTTGACCACTTTGCCTTCGAAATGTCCTCCGAGTATCAAATTCTCCCAAATCTCCTTCCTCACTGTGCTCAGAACGTTCCAGCTGTCTTATTCTGAAATTTATTTTTGTTTTTATTTTTGTTAAGATTTCTCCGTTGCTTCCGGGCTCCGTCCAAGCTATCCTCAGCATCCTACTGTATAACTACGTTTATGTATCCTCCAGTTTTATCTTCATCTGTGAGGAGATTGGCCAACATTCACTGACATATAAGAGCATTGATATTAAATCACAGATCAGCGCTTTTTTCTTTGTTTCTAACGAAATTCTTTTGTATGTTTTTTTTTGTTTTTTTATGTATATTTTTTATTTTGCTATTCAGATACGCCTTCGGATTTTGGTATTAACACCAGTAAAAGCCCCGCTCGCCGTCATGAAGAGAAAAAAAAAACAAACAAGACAATAAAATTTGTTAATTTTCAGATTAGCTGAGATATTTCAGGAGAGTGACACATTTCCGCTGGCATGAAAGAGAAAGATTATATTGAGTCAATTGTTTGCTGCTAGGAAATTTGATTGCCTGTGTCGTGTTAGACAATATTTCTCACTAGAACATATTTTATATATTTATAAGTCTACCATTCGTCCTTGCTTTGAATATTGCTGCTATATCTGGTCTGGTGCTCTTGCTATATATTTAAAGATTCTTGATAAAATCCAAAGAATAATCTGCAATGTTACTGGTCTTGACCTGGCATCTCGCCTTCAATTACCTGCTCACCGGCGTAGCTTCCCTGTGTCTATAAATATAATGGGTTTTGTTAATTCATTAATGTCCGTCGTAAAATAGGCGTAAATTAAAAAAAAAGTGAAATAAAC
>CAHIKZ030001668.1:3080000-3102500 GCA_903632075.3 Acanthosepion pharaonis | reverse complement strand
CGCTTGGAAGAGTTTGTGTTTACTTAACATAGTGATCATGGAAAAGGCATGGCACTATCTTTTCTCCCCTGATTTCTAGAATTGCTTACCAACCAGACCAAATAAATGATGAATTTAAATTTAAAAAAAGACAAAGGAAAACGCATCAATTTCCTTAGACCAATCATAGCGACATACAGATGACAAATGAAAAAAGCTATGGAAAGACATTGTCACTCACGTCAGGAAAAGACATGGCGGTTTTATATTTTGGAAAAATTACATGGCGCGAAATGAATTTGCTGAATAAAGCAAAACTTCATACAAAAGAATATGCTTTATTCCCTATTAATATGATTTCAAGAGAAATATCGTGCGACAAATGCGAATGCAAATTTGTAATTATACAAATGAATAGGTTAATCGACTTATATAAAGTCTAATTTTGGGTAACATATCTGATACGTTAATACAGACAACTGTCCATCTCTCTCCATATTTATATTCAAATTCTGAATGATTTTTAACCTAACGAAGAAGTCTTCTCCACAAAAATTAGATGCTAGACCTGTTATATATATATATATATATATATATGTGAAAAGTGAATATAAATATAAATAAATATATATATATGTATAATTATTTATATATTATATGCATAGTACTTATTAGAAAGCGCTCAATATCAGAGATAGAGCTAACATATTTGGTTGGATAGATGTGAGTTTGTGACCCTGGGTTTCACGCTTCAGCGATCGTCAGACAAACTGATTACTGTTTTAAAAAATTTGGGTTTATGTAGATTGCGTGTATTGGTGTTATTGTGGAAGTGGTGGGGAGATTTCGTCGTTTTGTCATTCATCGTACTAACGCAAACATCGATGTATGCAGACACATATACATATACATACTTGGTCGTCCGTCGGGACTCATACATATATATAAACATATGTAGACAGTTTCGGCTATGACACATGTATGTATACGGGTGAGTTATGTCTATACATACGCATTTGTATGTTGAAATGTTGAAATTTAAACATTGGAAGTTGGCGGAAATGTCTCGTTATTGTCTCGTGAATGTATCCATGTCATATTATGAAATTTTTTTTTTTTTTTTTTCTTTCCGTTGAAAAATATTTGAAAAATATTTTCTCGCATGTATGTATATATGTGGTGGGGTTTGTGTAAAAATTATGATAGGTAAAATTATTATTATTTATATTTATTTTAAATTTTTTTGAAAAAAAATTTTATTTGTTATATTTAAAGTTGGTTATTTGTTTGTTTTGGTGACTGTGTATATGTAACAGGTAAAAAATTGTAATCCTTTTGTTTAATTTATATGGTGATGTTTAATTTAATAACATATGATATGATGTGATAGTAATGTTTCAAAGGATTGGAGACAATGCTATTTAGGTTTTAGCTAATAGTTATTGTAAACTGGAAGAAATTGCAGATTGGTTGATTAGTCTGGTGGAGAATGATAAAACCATGAATGTAGTTATAGTGGTGGTATTTTTTTTTTTTTTTTTCCGTATTAAAATATTTTGAAAATATTTTCTCGCATGTTATGGTAGTTGAAGATTGCTATGTTACAAAATTATTATTATTATATTAAAGGGTTTTTGTTCTCATGGTTAAATTATATCTGATATATTGTTTTAAAAATTTATTAAAAAATAATAGATATTGTAAGGTGGTAAAAGTGATTACTAATGGTTTATAATTTATTTATTTTGATGGTATCTTGAAATTAAATTTGATTGTTGTGGTTTGTCTGTTTTATCCGTTTGGTTTCGGATAATTTTGTTAATATTTGAGATTATCTCTGATTTTTGTTTAGCACAAAAACAAAAATTAATCAATAACTTTAGTTTGTTTTTTTACTATCACATGATATAAACCCGTTATTAAATTAAACATCACCATATAAATTATATTTTTAACATAACAAATAAACCCCCATTTTTTTTTCAAAAAAATAAAAAAATAAATATAAATAATTTAATAATAATTTTTACCATAATTTTACATATATACATACATGCGAGAAAATATTTTCAAATATTTTTCAACGGAAAGAAAAAAAAAAAAAAAAATTTTTGACATGGATATATTCACGAGACAATAACGAGATGGTGATTTCCAATTAATTTAATAAAATGCGGGTAAAATATGATATGAACTGTGATATATATGTATGAGTCCCGACGTAATATGTATATGTTCTGCAAACCCGATGAATGAATGACAAAACGACGAAATCTCCCCCACCACTTCCACAATAACACCAATACACGCAATCTACATAAACCCAAATTTTTAAAACAGTAATCAGTTTGTCTGACGATCGCTGAAGCGTGAAACCCAGGTCACAAACTCACATCTATCCAACCAAATATATATATATATATATATATATATATATATATATATATATATATAATATATATATCTCATGTCGGTTTCGACGTATGAAGATCTGACAGCTTAATTGATTCAGTTATGAAATTAAGGATAGTGGAAGGAGATAACTTTAGATTGGCTGGCCTTTTAGATCATGCTCTCGATTCTTGAATATGATTCAGACAAGCAGATTGAAAACTGCTGAGTCCACTAAAACACGTTGGCTAAGCGCTCAAGGGTGTTATGTGGTATATTGGCAGCGGATAAGTTGCTTTTCAGCTTGTCTTTGTATCTTAGCTATGGGCGTCCTACATTCCTGTAGCCCTTATCTAACTGGCTCTACATTAGGATCTTGGGTATCCTGTCATCAGACATTCTCAAGACATGACCAGTCCAACGTAACTGAGACTGTATCAGAAAAAGTCTTGATTCCTCAAATATTACACCTGTGAAACAGGTCTACGTTAGATGTCTTATCTTGAAGGTTAACTCCACAGGTGGCACGCAGACAGCTTTTATGGAAAACATCCAGCTGGTGTATATGGTACCTGTATGGAGTCCACGACACTGAGCAGTACAAAAGGATGGCAAGTACATATATATATATATATATAATATATATATATATATATATATATATATATATATAAAGCATCTTTTTTATTGTATTTTTCAATGGACGAATAAGGTATTTTGTATTGTGATCAAAATTATGCATATTCTATCCAAAGCTCATATTTTTGGTTTTCTTCAAGGAGTTACGACTGTCTAAGTCATGTGACAATGACTGAGATATGGAATGATTTTCATGTACTTTCCAACGCTTGGATCAATTGGTGAAATTCAAAACCGGGTCAAATGATTGAAAAGTGAACATTATAACCACTTAGAAAATAAAGCTTCTACTATATATATATATATATATATATATATATATATATATATATATATATATATATATATATCGGTATAGAGGTGGGTAAATCAAATAACTAGATATTAGCAACCGTATTTGCGCGAGTTATTGCAGGTAAGCAAATAAATATTTACTAAATTTACTTTGAGGTGCAAACAAAACAGTGCTCAATAAGGTTAGTCAGAGTTAAGAAGTATGTATTAATATATATACATACACCTACGTTTGGGGTGTGACTTGTTTCGTTGGTTTCAGGCACGAAATATAACTTATTTAAAAAAATAATATACTGTGCCTCATGGGAGTAAGGCTAAATTACACTCAGATTCACATCTCAAATTTAAAATAAATTATCTTTTATATTGGGGTGCAAATACAGAAAATATTGTGTAGGTCATAAAAAAATATTGTGTAGGCCATAAAAAAAAAAAAAAAAAATTAAAAGCCTGTTTAAAGTTTAAAATAGGAACGCCGCTTGACATTCTGAGTGACAATATACGTTAAAACATTAAAATAATTAATGAAGGGTAATCAATATATAACCTAACATATGGGATATGAAAGCGAAATTTGGATAATATATTTATTCAGAATTAATATATTTTAAGAGAAATTTCTTTGTATGATTACAACCTGGCTTGAGTTCATTTCGTTTATTAAGCAGATTTAAATTACTAATATTTTTGAGGATGAATCTCTTTTTTCCAACAAGCACAGGTTGCATCGGTCGCCTTGGCTGGAAAAGTGTGTAATTTTGTCGACGAAATCCCAATTTACTACCGATGTGTATTCATGTGTTCTAATATTCCTGTAAAATTTTGAGTGCTGTGGCATTTACATATTTCTTATTGTTAAGGGCCATTTTGTGATGATAGAATCACGTTTTCCAGCTATTTGCTGCTGAACTGAATTAAATTTTGGTTTTGCCGCTATTCCTAATGCTAAAGTTATAGATGACTCCTTTATACATACATTCGTTATTCATTAGACAGATAATGCCTTTTCGGCAATTACACTTTTTTTTTTATCTTTTCTGTTAACATTGCTATAAATATTGCTTAAGTATTAGTTTAAAGTTACGTAATTACAGTGCTATATATTGCCCAAGGGTTCAAGTGCAGCTGTAACTAATCTTAATGTTGTTCTTTTTGAAGATTCTATTGAGTAAAGGGTTATGGGTGAAATGTTTTTGTATTAAATTTAGGAAAATCCTACCGATGTTTCATGCTGGGCGCAATCGTCAGGCCACCAGACGATTGCGACCAGCATGAAACAGCCTGTCGCCTCTGAGTGTTGACTTCAATGTTCACTTTTATATTTATATTTACATACGCTCTATCTCTGATATTGAGCACTTTATCCCATAAATGTAGCACACCTTAAGACTATATTTCTTCATATATATATATATATATATATATATATATATATATATATATATATATATATATATATATATATATATATATATATATATATATATATATATATATATATATATATATATATATATATATATAACAAGTTTCTCCACATAAATGCTAGTAATACTCTATCCTTACCTTTTGATATCAGGCACTTCATGACAAAAATCTGTCTGCCTAAATTGCCGTTCCACCAATAAACTACGGAAAAGAAGCAGCTATTTTGGCAGGTTTATATCTATCTATCTATCTATCTATCTATCTATCTATCTATCTGTCTGTATGTATGTATATATATATATATATGTGTATGTTTTATATATACATACATATATATATATATATATATATATATATATATATATATATATATATATATATATATATATATATATATATATATATATATATATATATGTTTGTATATATATATATATATATATATATATATATATATATATATATATATATAATATCGCACATTCAGTGCTAGTGCTAATAAAATTGTGCTGGGTGCATAATAACACAGCTATTATTTATTATTAATATATATATATACATATACTTACATGCATATATTTGTGTGTGTCCGTGTGTGTACCGATATTGCGTCATGGAAAATGCATTCATCAAAACAATATTTTATTATTTCGAAATTCCTCCTGCTAGTTTTCAATGTCTTTGTGTGTTAATCACATTATTCACACATGTTTTCATTATTTTCCTGGTGAGAAATCGTCTTTGTCCAGCATTACACGTCTTTGACATTCACGTGTGTCAGTCTGGAATTTCCTCCTTTTTTTTTATTACACCGACATAACGTATTCTCTTTTCTTTTCTTTATATTTCCTACTGCTTTTTTTTTGTTATTTCTAGGTCATCGCTGTTGGGAAATAAGGCTGGGGAATTTTTATAACTGATTCGGACTGGATCGGTTCGGGGTAGTGGGGCTCGGCCGCTTCACTTTGAAAAAGCGGAGGAATTAATAAGACGCAGTTACAGTGAAGAAGAAAGAAAGAAGAAGAAAGAAATAGTGTCGGAGATAGGGTGAGCGGGAAAATGTTAAGCTATGAAGTGAGAATCATATGGTTGCGCGGGAAAACCATTGACTAACAGAACGTAATTGGCGCGTCTTTCTATGACAGCCGGATATCGGTCGCTTTTGAAGATTTTGAAGTAAAACGTAGTTCGCATCAAGATGAATGTGGAAGTATGTGTAAAGTAATCTTCGGCAATGGAGTGGGTGCGTACATACTAATTTCGGGATACGTGGGCTGCTCTCAAAGGCATTTAACTTTCCAGGATAAAATTATTGAGGGAAAAGGAAGTTTCTTTTTTAGAAAGCCAAAATAGAAACAAATGCATGCAAACGAACATAAAGTTTCTTGTTGCTTTTATATAAAAGGTTAATATATTACGTTCTTTCAAAACTATAAGATTATGTTGCTGGAAAAATATCTTTTCATGTCTTTTCCTGACTTACCTTATTAGAATTATTATTATAACGCAGCAAAAACGGCACATTAGAACATGATATTTATTTGGGCAATACCGCTAAATACTGTAATTTTCAGAATAAAGGAAATTGTGCTCCAATTTTGAATTTAATTATAATAATTTATGGTCAGAAGTTGCGCTGAAACCGATAATAAATATCCAATGTTTTATGTTTCTGTGTATGTCACAAAAGCTGCAAAGAGAAACAGATCGATATTGAAAGAGTAAAAGAAATGTAAAGACTACTAATTGTTGCAGAAATTAATGATAATGATAATGGCTAAAATAGTTGTTTCCGTACAGGAAACATTTGGCATTCATTAACCGATAGTAGTCTGTAAGCAAGTTAAAAAAAAAAGAAAAAAGAAAAAAAAAAGTTAGATGAAAAGAAATAAGAGAAAATATAGAGAAATTAATGAGTGAAAAAAGGTCAATATAAGGAAGGAAATGAAGTAATCAAGGAGAAAGGAAAAGAACTAAGGAATGAAAAAGAAAGACGAGCCTTAAGATAGAAAGGTGAAGATAAAACGAAGAAGGATATTAAAAATGTTTGTGCTTTGTCGATGGGATAATTCTATACAGGTAGAGAAACTAGCAGCCACACCCATTTGGTCGATCAGAAAAAGCGTTCAATTAGAATGGCGCAAAAGCAGCATCATGTTTAGATATAAGAGAGTCTATCTTCTTCAAATACTTGCAAGTACTTTTATTAAAAACATTTAGAATTAATGCAGTTACTGATATAGTAAAAGTAGTCTGTGTTTATTAAATCAAAGTTAGCTGAGGACAGGTAACATGAAGATCCACTTCAAACCAAAATTATTTTGGAGTTTTTGACATTCAATTTGTCAGTGTGCTACTAGGGGTGTAAATAGAGGATCATTTATAAAGCAATTGTTAAGTTCAATTGGTTGAAAGATCAACAAAAAATAAGAAAGCAGCAAAAATCGCCATTTTTCGCTATTTACGCGGCTTTTCCGCTATTTATGCGGGTTAAATGACTGTTAAACAATCAACTTTTTTGGCTACAATTGAGTGAAGTTTGTATTAGATTGCTTGAAAATTAAGGGAGCTTTTAGTTTAAAATTAGTGTTGAAATCGATTTTTCTTTTTTTGAAGTGGCGTTGATCACGTTATGATGTAAGTAACCTACATACCGAGTTTGAACGAAAGGAAAAAAAAAACTTGAATTTATCGATTTTTGATAGGTTTTATCAAATACTGATTTCTAATAATTATCGATTTTTACGCATAAGAACCTATCTCTCACATTGTACATTGTATGTGCCAAGTTTGGTCATAATCTGTTGAATGGCTCTCGAATGAAAAGATATCTCACAGACAACCTCTGCTTTATATATACATGTAGATTCAGGTGACCGGAAGTGCTTCGGTTTGCAGATTTTTTCGGATTTGGTATACAGGCTATTTAATTTGTATATAGAATTTATAACATAGGGAAACTTGCGTATGGAACCCAAACATACACAAGATATGCCTTTATATTTCATAACGAATTTTAAACCACTAGCGTGAAGGCAGTCTTATATAAATAACATATACCCTGAAAGTAGTTTTATATAAAATTTAATCTTGGATACATACAGATACAAGTAATGACGCAAGACATAAAAACCTTTTAAACCCTTTATTTTACAATCTACATTCAACATCATCATTGATAAGACACTAGAGGTGTTGAAACAAAATGTCTATTTTTGTAGTGATTTTATAACATATTTATGTTACAATTTTTAATAAATAATTATGTTCGCTGTATTCTGTATTGAGCACTCTTTTAAGAATAGGATTGTTTGGTTATTGGAAATTATTCCGTACACACCAATCATATATATATATATATATATATATATATATATATATATATATATATATATATATATCAACTGTTGCGGCTGTTGTGTATTTTGTTGTTGTTGCTTCTGTTGCTGTTGTTAATGTTTCTGCTGTTTTTGTTGTTGAATTTCAACTATTGAAGCCAAAACTTTCTTCATATCTGCAAGAGAGACGAGTTCGAATTCCAGTCGAATCTATTGCATTACTTATCTGCTAATTCCTCTCGGAAAGGTCTGAATCCTCTTTTTCTCCCATGGGTTAATAACAGGACAGACCGGGCTCTTGGATGGCAACTGGTCTAGGAGAAGGAAAACATTGAATTCAAAACCTGATCATCCAGCCTGGGGCTTGTGCAGTAGGCTAATAACCTACTCACTAAAAAAAAAAAACTGGCTTAGAGCATGCGCAATGATTTCTTGCAGTCTTATGTTCCTCAAGGAATTTAATGGCATAATATAATATGCTGCCTCTTTAGGTTTCAATGACGTCCTGTAATTTCAATAGAGATTAAGCTTGATGGATAGGGATTTCTGTGGAAGATTCTATAAGCAGCACCTCATTTTTAAAACAATGTATGAGTTTCGAAAATTTGGTCGCCCACTATAATTTCTCCAGTTATAATGTGGCGCTTGTTTTGCCGCGCTATTGATCAAGTTCCTTGACGCCAACTGACATAACTCCCTAATGTAAAGTTACTGTTATAACATACATTCGTACTTGGTATAACGTAATTCGTTAAGTATTCTCTATACGTAATGCCTGTATACTTAGTACGAAGACTGACTCCAATACGACTACTCTCGACCTCACACTATGTAACTCTTTATAGCATTGGATGAGTTTATAGTCTCCGGGGGTCTACTCTTTACTACACAACAAGTTTGTTGTAAGAACGTAGACTGATGGCGTAATATGTGCATATCATGAGGATATGTAGGCTAGATAACGTTTACTCTATAGTTGAAAATGTTAAGATTGTTGCGATCGGTAAAACATCCTTTCGGGATTCTGCTCCACAACGTAATGACTCTGCAGAAGAAACCGTCTGAGTGGAACTTCCTCTTTACAAATGGAATACAAAGGAAATGAGGAAGAATCAACAATGAGGAAGAAATAGGAACAGACGAAATATGGAGGTGGGGATAGATCGAAAAGGGGGTAGAAATGAGCCAGGAAGAAAATGAGCTTGGAATGGCGGTAGGGAGAAAATGTGGGAGGAAGCAATATTGATTGGTGAATAGGGCTAGAGAGATTATGGTAAGTGGGAGCTTACTGTGAAGTTGTGCACTGATAAAACCAATAAATATAGTGACAAAATAATGAGATGCTAGCAACGGTTCGTCAATAAGAAAGGAATTATAGGACGGAAAGAAATTCCTCACCCACAAAGACGTGTAAAAACTTTTGAATCTCATAATGGCTGAAGAAAGAGGATTAGATGGATTGAGTTTAGCAATGTCCCATTTCTGTCAGATTCGATCTGGAGCCATCCAATCATTAATTTTCAGCCGTGATAGACTTTAATAATTATGGTATAGATATGTTTTTAATGGAAAATTCACAGAAATCTTTTCTTTTTTTAACAATAAGTTTCATTCTGTACAAGGCCTGTAGGCCACTCGAGGTAGACATTTACGTTGAGGGGTAGTTGATATGAATAGGTGAAGAAGATAACGCTTGACTCTAGACTTGAACATGTTAAGCTTGTAGTGATCAGAGAATCATCTTCTTGGGTGTTTGTTCCACAGGGTAGTGGTTCGTGGGAAGAAGCTGTTTGAGTGGAACTTATTTCTGGTCGATGGAATACGGAGGGAATGTTAGTGGTTTGCTAATATGTAAGTGGCATGGTGGGTCCTGGCCGTTAAGGTTATACTTGGCGGAACTAAAGAATGTAGTTCGTCCCAGCACTTTTGATGGCAGTAGCGACAGAGCAGTGAGAGACTCACCACATCCCGGCTGCGAGAGGGACGTTAGAGGGTGGAAAATAATTCTTCTCCAACAACGAGAAGCTATTAGACTCTATCAGACTGAAAAAGGGAGGTCTGGGCAGCTCTCGCCCAAATATGGCAACAGTACTCCATTTTGTTTCTACTGTTCCTTTATTGGATCAGTAGAGGGAGCCGATCATTTTACCCTGCATCTTTAGCGATGTATAAATAAACTTGTCTACTTTTAAAATATAGGAAAAAAAATTTCCGGGAGTAATTTTTGTAAATTACGATTCTTTTGCATTTCCTCAAGCAAGTCATATTTATCTGGTGTGGATCAGTTCCTAATATCAATGTAGTGTCAAATCGAATCATTGGCTTTTACAGTGTTATTCGTACTAAGTTTTTATTTACAAATGTGCTTTGAAAATGTACTTATGTTATTAATATCTGCATTTTTTTTAAGCCTTTCACCCCAAGCAAGGTGGGAAGCCACTAGGACGCAAGGGGGTTACAGAAGATTTGGAGCAAGATCAGATAGGAGTGGTAGAGGAAAGGAGGAGGAGAAGAATAGTGGATAGATCAAGAGGAGATGTCGATTGACATTACACTTGAATATTTGGAGATTATAGCTCTCAGGGAAACAGGAAAAGGGAAGGGAGTTCCACAGGCGAGAGGTGCGAGACATGAAGTTATTGGAATAGAAGAGACGGCTACATTTAGTAGTTTCGACAGTGAAAGGGTGAGAGCGGGATGCCAGCCTCGTAGGGCGTTTGAACTCATGACGTCTGGGAACCAGCGAATGCAGCTCCTCCGTTTCACCCTAAGTAAGGCTATAAAACTACTCAGACACAATAGTGTTACAGAATATGAGAAATTAAAAAAAAAATACACTATCAAGGAGTTTATATAAATTTTTTCTTTAATTTAAAAAAATGTATTTTTCTAAAATGTATGCATCTGTTCTTCCATGAAAAAAACTTGTTGCAAAAAAATCTGTTTCGACCAAAGAATTACTTTTTAAAAATATTTTCTTAAAATACAAAATATAAAAATGTATTATTTATTTCTGCTCTATTGGGACTTCTACGGAAAGTGCTCGCAAGAATTACATTCTCTTGCCAAACCACCCACTTTCAATCCGTATTCCATCGTCGGGAAGTAAGTTCCACTCGAAGATCTTCCCGCGAAGCACTGCTTTGTGGAACCGACTCCCAAGAGGGTGTTTCCCCAATCACTACAATCTTAACCAGTTCAAGTATAGGTTTAACAATCATCTTCACGGGTGGTCCGCAGGCCTTGGACAGTGTAAACCTTACTGTAAAAAAAAAAAATTGAAAGAAATCTTTTTTTTAAAAATAAAAAAGTCAGTTTATCTATGACGTAATCCCATTTTCATAATTGACATTTGTAATAAATATATAGGTTCAAAAAAGTCAGGGATCAATTTTACATACTAACAATATTATAAACAGGCCCCTCTTCTAAAATGGTGACAAATCAGTATTTTTTGAGTTTGAAAAAATGTCGCAGCTTAAGGAAGGTATAAAAAAATGAAAACGAAAAAAATTATTTCCAAATAAATGTTTCCCTATTTGTTTACGTATGGACCAGTCTACTTAAGTAGCTCCAATTTCAGAAAAGAACCTTCTTTTCCCGAAGTTGGTTCTGAGAATTTTTGTTACTTGCTGTCTTTCAATAAACATTTAAATTACTTTGTTTGCCTTTCGTTCAGGAATAACATTAAAAAGAAGGACTAAAAATGACATTTACTAAATTTGTCTTTAGACAATACGAGAAATAGCATGAGGGAGGTATGGGGGTAGAGAGAAAACGAGAGAGAAGGGAAGGAGGAAGAAAAAATGAGGTAGGGAGGGGTTAAGAGAAAATGAGGAAGAGAGAAAATACATAGAAAATGAGGAAGGAATTGGAGATTAGGATGGAAGGGTAGTCGAGTGAAAATGAGGGAGGTCATGAGTTAGAGAGAAAATGTGGTGGCGAAAAGGCTGGTAAGAAAATTAGGGAGAAAGTTAGGTATAGAGAATAAGGAGGAGGAGAGGGTAGAGCGCAAATTGGGTAGAAAGGAGCTATAGAGATAAATGAGAGAGGAATGGGGGCGAAGAGAATATGAAAGAGGAGGAGAGGGTAGAAGGGAGGAGAAAATGTGCAGAGAGACCAAGATTAGGGGGGAAAGTAGGAGGTTATAAAAGAGAGAGAGTGAGAAAATGACTGATGAATGGGGGATGAGCGATAATTAAAGAGGGAGGGTGTAAATAGAAAATGAAGAAGGAAGGGGCTAGAGAGATCCTGAGGAAGGGGAGATGTGGAGGGAATAAATCAGTAAGAAGGTGGAGCAAAGGGAACAGATATATTGAGGGAGGAACGAGAGTAAAGAGAGAATAACAGAGTGTGGGAGAGGGGGAATGAGTGATAAATTGAGATAGAGAGTATGTGAAGTTGGAAAAAGGAATAAAATATGGAAAGAATTGGGGTAGTCCACCTGTGAATGCTGGACAATTTTCTGATAGATGAAGAGGTGACTTTAAGCAGCAGAACTGTGGTACTACAGAAGGATACTGAGGATACTATGGATCGAACATTTGAGCAATGATTTTAGATTAAATGGAAATAAAAAGGGCACTTATATTTAACACCATGAAGAGACAGTAGATATTTCCAGGGCACATAATGAGGAAAGAGGGTTTGGAAAATCTGATACTCACAGGACAGATTGAAAGCCAGACAGATAGAGGAAAACAACGTATAACTTACTTAGGGAACGGAACAAGGTTTAGAAGAGATAGAAAAACGAGAAAATTTATTAAAAGCTACAAAGGACAGGAAATTGTGGAGATCCATGATCGCATACGCCCTGAAAGGACACGGAACATAGGAGAATAAGAATTGGGGTAACCAATAGAATTAGGATGGAAGCGTGTACAGAATATATAAGCGAAGAATACAAACAAAGAGGAGAAAAAGAGGAACAGATAGGGGTAGAGAGAAAATGAAGAGTGACAAAGGATAGAAAGAAAAATGAAGAAGGAATGGAAAGAGTTAATTGAGGAAGGAATCGGTGTAGTCACAAAATAGGAGAGGAATAGGGTTAGAGAGATAATTTGGGAGAAAAGGATAGAAAAGAAATGAGGGGGGAAATGGTGTAGAAAGATAATGAGGGAGGAAAGGGTATAGAAGAAATGAGAGGGGAAGTAGTGTAGAGAGATAATGAGGGAGTAAAGGATAGAGAAGAAATGAGGGGGGAAATGGTGTAAAAGATAATGAGGGAGGAATGGGTAGAGGAGAAATGAGAGGGGAAATGATGTAGAAAGATAATGAGGGAGGAAAGGATAGAGGAGAAATGAGGGGGGAAATGGTGTAGAAAGATAATGAGGGAGGATTGGACAGAAGAGAAATGAAAGGGAAAGTGGTGTAAAAAGATAATGAGGGAGGAAAGGGTATAGGAGAAATGAGAGGGGAAATGATGTAGAAAGATAATGAGGGAGGAAAGGATAGAGGAGAAATGAGAGGGGAAATGATGTAGAAAGATAATGAGGGAGGAAAGGATAGAGGAGAAATGAGAGGGGAAATGATGTAGAAAGATAATGAGGGAGGAAAGGATAGCGAGGAAATGAGAGGGGAAGTGGTGTAGAGAGAAAGTGAGAGAAAAGGGGGTAGAGAGTAAATGAGGGAAGAATATAGATACTGTGGAAACAAGGGAGGAATATGGTAAAAATAAGATGGTGTGCAGTGTCGAGAGAAAATGGTGGAGAAATGAGGTAGAAAGATCATTTATAAAGAAACGCCAAAGAGAAAAGTTTGCTTAGAGAAAAAAAGAGGGTAGAGAGAAAAAGAGGGTAGAATGAAAATGAGAGTAGAGAGAAAAGAGGGTAGAGAGAAAGTGAGTGTAAAGAGAAAAAGAGGATAGAGAGAAAGTGGGGGTAAAGAGAAAATGAAGATAGATAGAAAAAGAAAGTAGAGAGAAAGTGAGAGTAGAGAGAAAAAGAGGATAGATAGAAAGTGAGGATAGAGAGACAAAGAGGGTAAGGAGAAAAGAGGACAGAAAGAAAGTTAGGGTAAAGAGAAAAAGACGACAGAAAGAAAGTGGGTGGTAGAGAGAAAATGGGGGTAGAGAGAAAAAGAAAGTTGAGAGAAAGTGAGAATAGAGAAAAAAGAGGATAGAGAAAAATGAAAATAGAGAGAAAAAGAGGGTAGAGAGAGAAAGAGTGGGTTGTAAGAAGAGTGAAAATATATGAGTAATGGTAAGAGTAGAGAAGGTGTAAGTGGTTAGAATGCAAATGAGGATAGAATCGTGCTAAAGGAAAAGAAAAGCAAGGTTAAAGAGATAATGTAAAAGGAAATGGCTTGCGAGAAAATAAGTGTTTGAATATAGAGAAAATGAGTGAGTCGGATAGAAATATTAAATGAACACATTGGATAGCAGAAAGAAAGAAAATCAAACGGGTGCATTTTAATTGCTTTAAATTTTCAATTGGTTGGGAATTGGGCAGTTTTGAAAATCATCATTCTAATTCATAGTTTTGATTTGATATCAGTTTATACGTGAAAATCATTAAATTTCTACATTAAATAACCCAAAGGGTCAATATACCGTAAAACAAAACATAACAAAAACTTTATCTCAGGCATGGTACTCTGAAACCACAGACGAGATAGTCACCTATTTCATTCTTGAGATAAGTCCATTAGGTTAATCTGAGTCTTAGACTGACACATGGTCACCATTTAGGAACCCTTAGGATAAAAATGTATGTGCACTATATTGTTGCCACCGCTTTTAGTCTAACCAGGTTCAGTGCCATATCAGTCATGTACCCCAAGGCGACGAGGTTTCACGGTGTCACTCTGGCAGCATATAGCCGAGTATTGTCATGAAGCAGAATTGGATCTCGTCGATTAACCACCGCCGGTCACATTTCACTTAACTGAATGGACATTTCATCCATTTACTTCAGCAGTGATATACTGGCTTGCTTCCAGAAAGCGCTAATGAATGACCCCAATGGTGGACATTATTTTCTGAACAACCTTATAATTTGTTTCCCTCCAAGAGCAGGCAAAATAAGCGTAGAGCTAAGATAACGGCAATTATTTAAATAGGCACGCAGAATTAAAACAAATAGAGTCAATTCTTATGACTTTTTTTTTCTTATTTAATAATTCGGCTGATGTTGAACAACAAATACATTATTACCAAAATATGGGAAAGCGTTGGATACAGAGATTCTTTTATTTTGATTGAAATCCCATTTTTTATTGAGGTGAAAGGAATGTCTCTATTGATGCAACGACACGTGGCTGCGAGCGGAAAGTTTGTCGAAGTTCACATCAAAGGAATATTTTCCTGGAGATAAAGATAAAACCTACATAATATTACCGACACACTGACACACACAGAGTGTCAAACACACACACACACACATACGCACTATGTGAAAAGGTTTCCAACGTATTTTTATTAAAAGTTTCTTGTTAAAAATAATCCTAAGAAATAAAGTAGATATAACTGAATTATCCTAGTGAATATTCGACAATTTCGTCACAAATGAAAAGTAAACTTGAATATGGATCTACAGAAGGAAGCTGAGAATATAATGAACGGAACAACAAGGATATTTCAAGAAAGTGAGAATAACACGGAAACTTATATTTAGAATCAGAAAGAGATATTTGAAGGTTTTGGGGTACATAACGAGGAACTTAGCAGGAGATAATTGATAACTGACATCCATTAAACATGGCATGTGGAACTAGAACAGTCTACCCCAGCGAGAGAAATAAAGGGTTCATTTCGACATTCCAACAACCTGAAAATGCCGGAGCGTACAACGGCCGAAACGTTGTAAGAAAAATGGCGACAAAGATGAGGACAATAGTCCGAATAATATAAATAGTATACATAATACCTCATCTCAGTAATATTGACAGATACTGAAGGGCCGAAACGTGATAATAAATATGGCGAGAAAAATGAGGACAATAGTCCGAATAATGTAAATAAGGTATTAGGACACTTAGCTGGCGTTTTGGCGTTTGGCTACTGCAGTAGAATCTCCGTCAACTTCTTCAAGCTCTTTACAAACTTCAATAACAGACGACGGTGCAAGTTCCAGGAAGCTAGAAATCTCGAAATTACTGTACCCTGTCTATAAGGGAACAATTACAGAATGCATTTTCATTTGCTGAGCATAATGTTTGTCATTATTCTGAAAAGAAATAATAATCAGAACAAGTCAGAAAAAAAGGATCGATTAAAAGACTTTATCTTCACACTTTGGACAAAAACCCTGTAATTGACACAAAGAAAACAGTGTTGAGATTGTTCCGTTCCTAAAAGATTGTTTCATTCCGAAAAGAACGTGTTCAAACAAATATAACAGATTTATTGACGGAATCAACCCAATGCATAAAGGAAAAAAAAAACAAACTAAAAACAGCACCTACACTTTTCATGCCAACAGAAAAGATACAAAGATGCATAAATTTTAAATTTGTGACATTTGATGTATGCAAATGACCGAAAAGTTCAGATAAATACAAGAAAGCTGAGGACAATATTCCAATATTGATGTAATTTCCATCATTTTCTTTTTGTTATTATTGATTTTAATTATTCCACATTGAATTAAAAGTACTTTGTGAAGAAAGAAGATATATTATATAATGCTGAACGTAAATTTCCCCAGAAAAGAACTATTGATTCAATGTGGCAGAATTAAGCAAAATAGCAACAAAAAAGATATTATTTACAGTATTCGGACTGTTGTCCTCATCTTTTTCACCGTATTTATCACAACGTTTCGGACGTTGTACGACCCGGCCTTCTTCAGGTGGTTGGAATGTTGAACTGAACCCATTATTTCGCTCGCTGGTGTAGACTTTTCTAATTCCACGTGCATCGATGTCAGTTATCAGTTATTTCCTGTTAATTCCCCTCTCCAAATTCTCCACTGTCTTAACCGTGTACTGAACACACTACTCTTTGGTTCCTGTCATTGGATCTAACTAATGCCTTTATCCACTGTCCTATGTGTCCTTAAGGAAATCTGTGTACGAATTTCTGGGACTTATAAACTTAATGTCTTCAGCAACCATTTTTGCCAGTGCTCATATTGCAATTTTTGCTGTTATCATGTCATGTTTTTTACCAGAGCTCATATGCAATTTTCGTTGATATTATTGCTTTTCTCTGGCAATACTTATTACTGCTTCCCATATTGTATTAATTTCTATGCTTGGTCGGCTCAGGATATTTTTGTGGCCTAGCATATGTGCTGATTCTTTAAGGTTAAGAATTTTCCAATGAGGTTCTTTGTTTATGATTTCAACCTGATCCCACAGAGAGCGGTGATCTTCCTTCTCTCTCCCTATATGGTTAGCCACGACTGATTTTTCCACTTCCCCTCGTAGCTTTTTGGTGTTCTTAAAGCCTTGCCTTAAGGGGGCGGCCTGTCTCGCCTTTATATTTCTTTCCGCAGCTGTACTGGATGGCGTACACACAGTCTTTAGTCATGTTCTCCTCTTTTGCGGGTTGAAGTTTGTCCTGATGTTATATAGACAGATATTGAGATGAGTTAAATTTAAAGTTTATATACACTGGACGTAAGAACTTAAATATAACAGTTTCAGAGTCTCTACCCCTTCAATGACTTTTGAGGCCAATTTTCGTAGTTTTTATTTATTTTTTTTCTTTTCGTATATATTGTATTAATTTCATAAATACGACCATTGTCTGAATACTTAATATTCTGAACGAAACGTGTTCGAACAGTTTTCCGTGTTGTCATTTATTTAATACTCTCTCTCTCTCTCTCTCTCTCTATATATATATATATATATATATATATATATATATATATATATATATTATGAAAAATATATAGAAAATAGGAAAGAACTCGTTAGATAAATAATCCAAAGTTCTTTAGTATTTTTGTTATTATTTTTAAAAAATAGTGCTCGATACAAAAGTAGAGCATAGATATATTATTTATTTAAAAAATATGTAGCGTAACGTGTTGCAATCATATTTTAAATAAATAAATAATTATATATATATATATATATATATATATATATATATATATATATATATATATATACAGGTGTGATGGATAAATTGTCGTCTATATTACGCAAAAATGAAAATAACACTGACACCGAATTTTAACAGATATATTTACCAGAATTAAACAAAAATATCTTGGAATACTAAAGACTAAATTAGTTGAATAAAATCGCCATTGGCTTCAGCCAGGACCTCCAGACTACTTCGGAATCTCCTGCAACTCTTCTGAACAGTCTCCATGTTTAAGTTCGTGAATGCTGCTATAATCCTTGCCTTCAGTTCATCTTCGGTGTTATGCTATTGGCTTCTTGCTCAACTGTGTCCCAGAAAAAATTAATCGAGGAGGTCGTAGTCTGGGGATTTAGGTGTTCAGATGTAAGAGGTGATGTCGTCGCAGAAATCGTCTAACAGCCATTACTGGGTTCCCCTGCTTGTGTAACACGGTGCAGAATCCTGTTGACAGATATAGGGTTTTCCAGTAGCCACACTTTTCACTCAGAGCAGCAGTACCTGCTTAAGTTAGTTCACGTAGGCCCACGTGTTGAGTTTGAGGCCCTGTGGAAAATGAATGGAAGCATAACGTCGCCATCAGTAGCGATCACTTCAAACACCATGATGTTGACTGGATATATCACCCGAATAATTTGCACTGTTCTCAGGTTGACACCCAAATACACTGAAATGTTTGTATTGGAGCGTCCGATGCGAATGACAAGCTGTACAGCATATCGTTTCCAAATTTTTGACGCACTGAATTGTGTTATGGTGCTCTTTTTCCCACAGATGGTGTTCAACTGACCCTACTATACTAGGCAATCGAGTACATCAAAAACAAGCAACGCGAAATTAAAATATAAAATGTCAACAAATTCCCCATCGCAACCTATATATATATATATAGTTTAGAGTTTTATAGTGTAAAATAACAATTTTTATATTTAGATTATCTCATTTAATTTCCTAATATATATATATATATATATATATATATATATATATATATATATATATATATATATATATATTGAGATCAAATATAGATCAAATATGGATTATAATATTTGATCTTTCACTCCTATATTTCATTTCTGGTGAAGCTTTGATAAAAGTGAAACAAGTTTGATTAAAAAACGTTTCCTATTTGTTCTTTATCTTATCTTACACACGCCCACCCATATATATATATATATATATATATATATATATATATATATATACACACATATATCTCTGTGTGTGTGTGTGTAGTATGTATGCATGTATCATATATGCTGCTATTGACAAAAGTCAGTCGTAGATCGACCGCAGTCGACATGATACAGTAATTACGAAATCTATGCTCTTATCAAGAGGCGCATATGCACTACATACATACAAACTACATGTCCACACACACACATATATATATATATATATATATATATATGTGTGTGTGTGTGTGTGTACGTGGATGTGGATGTATGTATGCACATGCATATGTAGATAGGTGCGTTTAAAAATACTAAGTTTCTTTACTTTGTCCTTGAAGACGGCAGTCGTGCATGTTATGTTTTGGGAAGTTATATATATATATATATATATATATATATATATATATATACACACACACACACACACATATATATATATATATATATACGCACACACATACATACACACACACATTTTTATTTTATTTCTTTTTTTAATTTATCTCCCATTTTAACATAGTAGTTTTGTGAATGTGAGAGATATCTTGTATGATCCTAAATACGAATTAATTGTATTCTGAGTATTCTGCAATCAGTGTACTTTCAGTGTACTTTTGTATTAATAAAATACTTTCTCCTTTAATTAAAACTACCTTCTTAGTTAAAACTGATAAAATCTCTTACGATAATCTCCTAATGCGTTTAGAGTTTATATTGTAAAATAACAATTTTTATGTTTATTTTATCTCTCATTTAAATTCCTAAATGTTTCCCCCTATATATTCATTGTGATATTTTTTTCAGCTTTAATTGTTATTGTTTTGCGTTGAATACATCTCTTATATTTCTTGCATGACATTGATGGAAGTTTCCAGAGGATATTACATTCATTTTTAACTCATTTTTTTATTACTTTTTGCGCATCGTACTTAAGAATGTTTTTTGAGAATAAATATAATTTTATTTCGATGGAAATTGTGACTGAATATAAAATACCCACTGGACGCTTCGGTTGCAAACAGAGAAAGAAAAATTTGCAACTGAATCAAGGCTGAATTTCAGTGCAGACGAGATCTCGTGCTGGAATTTCAAATTCAAAAGACATTTAAGACGTTCACAGAACATTAAAAAACAGCAGGGGAATTAACTGAAATATTGAAAGAAGAATCATTTGAAAAATAAATAATGGACCAATGAACGGTAAAAAAATCAGAAACCAGAAAAATAGGGAGCACAAAATGTTTTAACAAAATAATATATGCCAGAGAGTAAACATTCGTCATTAACTTTTGGCTAAATAAGCAAAAATAATGATGAGGTAAAATAATGTAAAATGGAAAAGTATGATATAATCTAATGTATAATATAATATATAATATAATATATAATATATAATAATTATATAATCCATAATATAATATAATGTAGTGAATAATATAATATAATGTAAAATGTAAGGGTAATGTCGATGTAAAACAGAAAATATGATGTGATGAAGAAATAAGTACAATAATTAGTTCTTTAAATGATCGAAACGAAACTATAAACTATTGGCAAGCAAATCAACGAGTCTCTCTCTCTCTCTCTTTCTATCTCTCTATCACACACACACACACATATATATGCATATATATATGATAAAAAAATATAGTTTTATGTTATGCTATATTTATAGGTAAAAGAGGTCAAAATATCCGGAAGAGAGCGTATGTAAAAAAAAAAGAGTGAATATTTTGAACAACTGAAGTTTACATTTAAGCATGAAATGGACTATCGATACCCAGCGTTAACCCCAGTGTCCACTCTTTTTATATATATATATATATATATATATATATATATATATATATATATATATTTCACCCTCACACACATATATATATATATATATATATATATATATATATATATTTACATATGTATATGAATTAGACGTGCAGAATGATAGGATAAGGAACAAATAGAAAACATTTATCAAGCGAAAGCCAACAAAAATTATGATACACAAAGACATAAGAATTATACATACGAACGCTACCAGACAAGACAAATACACGTGAAGTCTACTTAACCAATGAAAAAAAAAAAAATAACAGCATAGAAGTAAAAAATTACCAGAACTTTCTCTTCTATATTTCATTTCTGATGAGGGCTAAATAAAAGCGAAACATGTTAAATTTATATACGTTCCCTGTTTTTTCCTTATTCTATCGCACACACACACACACACACACACACACACACACACACATATATATATATATATATATATATATTAGTTCAAACGTTAATATAGTAGATAAGATAATCGTATTGTAAATAGACACCACATTTTTATTTTCATGCTGCGTCTATTTCAAATAGGATCATCCCCTATAATGACATTTGACATATTAAAAATATCGGATTAAAATGAATCCATTAACTCTTTATATATATATATATATATATATATATATATATATATATAGGCAAGAAATTATACTTAGGTACATTAAGCATGTATCCAGGTGCATAAGTATGACAAACACTCTAAATTCGATTTAGAAGCTAAATGAAGTTGTGGATCTTATGTAGAATAAATTTGATTGAGGACTGTCCAAACGCAGACAGTTGTCTACGCACAATCCATAAAAACTGAGAATCAGAATTGCAGATATAAGATGGCCAACATGATACTCATCAAGCAAAGAAAAAAGTGACTATATCGAGAAAATACAGTCAAAAAGATGTCAAAAATTTAAGGTTTACAGTAAGGTCGAATACCTACATTTTTTTTATTGTTGTTTTGTGTATATGACTAATAAGGACTGCAATCAGTGCAACATAAAATGTCCGCGAGTGGAGCTCGTAACTGTTACTTCCCTTTCCATCATAGTATATTAAGTGGCCATGTTTTTCACTAATCGAACAACATTCAGAATTTAAATCAAATTTACCATGTGTGTGTGTCTGTGTGTCTGTGTGTGCGTGTGTGAAGAAATATAGTTTCAAGTTATGCTATATTTATGGGATAAAGTGCTCAATATCAGAGATAGAGCGAATGTAAATAAAAAAGTTAACATGGAAGTCAACACTCAGAGGCGGCAGACTGTTTCATGCTAAACGCAATCGTGACCTGATGGTACACACACACACACACACACATATATATATATATATATATATATATATATATATATATATATATATATATAATTATCAAATC